>JBBGZY010001634.1:320000-480000 GCA_037952925.1 Lithobates clamitans
CACAGCCTGCGAGCCAATGAGGAGAGAGCAAGGAGCGGGGCCAACAAGCAGCTCTGTGTCTTATGGACGCATAGAGCAGGGCTCAAGAGCGAGCATGCACCAGTAACCCCATAGCAAGCGGCTTGCTTTTGGGGGGCACTGGTCAAGGGGGAGGAGCCAGGCACGCCAGTGGGGGACCCGAGAGGAGGAGGATCTGGTCTGCTCTGTGCAAAACCACTGCAAAGAGCAGGTAAGTATAACATGTTTGTTATTTGTTCTTTTTTGTTTTTTTTTAAGCCAAACCTTTCATACTACTTTTGGAAATATAATTTAAGTAGGCTTTTGACTAGTTCATTAACCCCTTCTTATCCAACCGCAGCAACCCTTTACAGGGTCTTTATGCCAGGGGGATGGGAGTAAGTGTGACCACTGTGATTGGCTGTCACGGTGGTCACATGATCGGGAGCCTGTCTTTGATGGCTCAGTCACTGTGCTGTGAGTGCATTCTAAGCACAGAAAGCCCGCCTTCTTTGCCGCTGCACATATGACTTACTTGGACAGCAAGATGTTAATAACCAATCATTTGTATATTGTCATCTCTAAAGAATTGTTTCTATTTAATTGTACAAATATGCGTCATTTTTTTTTTTTACCTCCATGAAAACAACTTCCAGAGCTTCGCCCTCTGCCCCACCGTACGGCAAACTTCAAAGATTGAATCCATTTAATCTGTTTACAGAATAAACAGCACCAGACTCCCCCCCGTCCAATTTTTAGAACAACTGTTTATCCTTTCCCGTAATGCATGTGATAGAGCGAATTTTCTCTCAACTATCTGCGGTTTTCTCTTCTACTTTTGGGTTAAGGTTAGTTGTGCTGGATATCTGGGCAGGATCAAACATTCCTGACAACGACATATAAAAATATTGTTCGCCATCACTTTAATTTTCCCTGAACATGCAGAGATGTTGCAGCAGTATTTTGACTGAGATTGAGAGTTGGATCGTGTTGGAGCATTTTATTTTTGTTGATTCATGTGTGTTTGCCCTTTTCCTAGTTCCGTGGAAATACCAAACCCCTGCAACAACTTTTTTTTTGTATTTCTACGCATCCCAGAAGAACATTTTACAGGTTTTATTAGAACGTTGAAAATTTGGTAAAATTCAAAGAGATGGTAGAGAAGATGTCTCGGAGTTTCTAGCACAGGTTTTAGTGAAGAACATGTTATATTTGAGGATGGAATTAAATAAATGGGTTTGTGTTCTCCAAAAAAATTGGACCTCAATGGTCTCATTCTATTGGGAACGGTAAGAAAGATTCACATTACCCTAGAAAGCCTACATGGCCAATATTTGTGGACACCTGACCATCACACCTACTGTATATGAGCTTGTTGGACATTCCATGTCAAAACCATGACCATGCCCACTCTAGGGTTGCCACCTCAACCCGAACACATATGAATTACACAAGTTCTGAGGCTAATTGATTGCAGATAAGGCACCAAGTGAGTTTAATTACCACCTTAATCGGTCACAGAACCTGTGTAATTAATATGTGTTCGGTTTTAAAGGAATGAGGTGGCAACCCTAGCCCACTCCCTTGCAGCTATAACAGCCTTCACCCTTCTGGGACGGCTTACCACCAGATTTTGGAATATGTCTGTGGGAATTTGTGCCCATGCAACCAAAAGAACATATGTGAGGTCAGGTATGTTGGGTGAGAAGACCTGGCTCACAATCCGCATTCTAATTCATGCCAATGTTGTCCAGTAGGGTTGAAGTCAAGACTCTCTACACCAAAACTCATCAAAACCACTAGGCTGCTTTACTAAATGAAGCGGAAAACACACAATAAACTGAATTATCCAATTGTGTGAAAGTGAAATAAGTAAGCAGGAATTTGCATTTCACAGGATTGAATATTTCAAATTAATTCACACAATTTATGATGTCTTTATGGAGCTGAAGCTTTGTTCACAGGGGTACACTCATGCTGGAACAGAAAAGGACCTTCAACAAACCAAGCCGCAAGTGGTTAGAGTTAGGGGTTAAGGTTAAGGCTAGGTATTAGGGTTGGGGTTGTGGGTTAATTTACTTTAATTTATTTATTGTTGAATTATTTTATTTATTATTGTCATTTATAAAAAAAATTGTTAGGGGTTAATTTATTTATTATTTTAGTTTATTAAAGCAGAACTTCAGTAATTTTTTCAACTTTCCATGTATTAAATCTTCTGCCCTTGTTGTTTTAAAGCGGAGTCCCACCCAAAAATGGAACTTCCGCTTTAAGGCAGGTGACCTCCTGACATGTCACATTTGGCATGTCATTTTTTTGGGGGGGGGGGGGGAGCGGGTCCCAGCTCCAAATTCCTCCCAGCGCACCGCGGCACCGGACGGGAGATCACCTCTCCCCCCTCCCTCTTGGCAATCATCTGGGACACGTCACAGATCCCAGATGATTGCCCGGCCAGTCACGGCGCGCGGCTCGCACATGCGTAGTGGATGCCCGGCTGTTAGGCCACAGCCGGGCGCCCACAGTTACAATGCCGGCACCGCAGTGAGGAGGGGGAGACGAGCGGGGCTTCATTCCCCGGTATCGCTGGACCCGGGGACAGGCAAGTGTCTGGTTATGAAAAGTCAGCAGCTGCAGTATTCGTAGCTGCTAACTTTTTTTTTTTTTTTTTTAAAGCAGAACTCCGCTTTAACTTTGGATAGTAAAACATTTTTTTTCTGGCAATAAATACCTTATACAGCCCACTTCCTGTTTCTTGCCTGGTCATTAGCCTAGGCTTATGACATCATGTACAGCTCTCTCTCTCTCTCTCTTGTGAGAGTTTGCCAGGAAGAGAGGGGGGATAAGTCATAAGAGGGCCAATGAGAGCTGCAAAGCTGGAGGTGTGTGTCTGTGTTTAGGAAGTTAAAAGGAAGCAGCTTCAGCTGCCCACAGTTAAAATGGCGGCAGTCAGACTCAGTGGAGGGAGATTTTTGCAGCATATTTGGCAAGTGCAGAATCACAGTATATATAAAATAATATGCAAAGTGGTTGAAAGGAAGCTTCAGAATGGCAAAGATGTTTTTATTACAAATTAGGTGAACAGACTGCCGTTCCTCTTTAAATCTATTCGGTTAGGGTCTGAGTAGAAGCGCACAATTGTCTAAAACAGTGGTTCTCAACTCCGGTCCTCAGGACCCACTAACAGGCCAGAATTTAAGTATTACCTTGGGAAGATGCAGACTAGAATACTGCAATCACTGAGCAGCAAATGAGATCACCTGTGATGTATTTCAGTTATCTTGCAAACCCGGCCTGTTTGTGGGTCCCGAGGACAGGAGTTGAGAACCACTGGTCTAAAATGTCTTTGTATGCTGTACCCTTCACTGGAAACACCTGGACCCAGTCATTTTAAGGCGTTTCCACTTAATTTTGGCCATATAGTAGGTGTGATGGTCAGGTGCCCACAAACACTTGGCCAAAAAGTGTATCTGCCAGTATGCATTATTTTATGTGCTATGCAAATATTAAATCGTAAAGCAGGTGCCTACAAAATATCAGTTGCGAACAGCAGCCTGGTCTCATACATCCCAAAAAAAATGAACAAAAACAATTTAAACGCTTGTCGCCTAGCCACAGTACATTTATTGCAGCATGGGCAGGCTGGATCACGTACATGTATGTCACCAGCCTAAAGCCATGTAGCACGCTTCTGGGGCACGCAGTGTGCCCGTCCCGTGACCGCTGTGTCCACTTGAGTGTGATTCCCACTCAAAGTGGCCAGGGTATCACGTGATTGCTATGCAATCACATGATCACAACGTAAACACAAATGTTACGAATGGGTTTGATTTATAACAGTTGTGCTTAGTGTTACATAGTTAGTGAGGTTGAATAAAGACACCAGTCCATCCAGTTCAACCAGTGAGTGTGGGTGCGCTGATTGTGTGCGATTTTTCCCTATCCCTGTACACTGTGTCTCATTAAGATATTCATTGATTATTATTATTATTATTATTATTATTATTATTTAAGGTACCAATACATACATCGCACACTCACATCGGTCCCTATCCTCAAGGAGCCCACAATCCAAGGTCCCCAACTCACATTCATATACTAGGGACAATTTTGGATAGAAGCCGATTAACCTACCAGCGTGTCTTTGGAGTATTATGATGCTGCGATTGGCCCACAGCTATCACATGGTACCTGGGCCAATAACAGCACCCTGTCCACCATGTGATAGCTGTAGGCCAATCCCAGCATCATAATACTAAGCACAGCTTTTATGTATCAAACCCGTTTGTAATGCAATAGTAATCACAGCTGTTATTCATTTTACCCATTCATGACAGTTCAAAACTTTGCTGTTACAGTGATCATCACTGTAACAATAACGTGTAAAAAACAAAACCCTAGAAGCTCACCGTGTGCAGTGATATCGGAGTAAATAATTTCAGTAGAGGAGGGGAGTCTGTTACAACCGTGCAAGACTGAATGGAGAAGCCTGGTGTTCAGCTTTAGGGTTAAAAAAACAGGAGGTTTAGATAGATAGAATACATCGGGAGCAGGCGTACCTTGGAGGTAGGCCATGGGCTTCAGGTGTGTTGTACCTTTAGACCCTGTCACTATAGTACACTTTCAAAGCAAAGCATACCCTGTAAAGAAGAATCTATATACTATACTCTTGCAAACACGGAGGATGGGGATTCTTCCAAGGCAGACCTGACCTCAATTTATTCACTGCTATATGTCCCAAGCAGATGGGAGCTCAGATTGTCGCCCTGGACAACATATTAGCAGCTCCTCTAATGAAAGTCAAAGAAGTGTTAATTTCCTGTATGTATATATAAATATATATATATATCGATTTGAACAACTCTTTGTTTCAAAGCCATATCACGCTCCTTAGCCAGGCCAGAGTTCTTCTTTAAACAAAATCAGCCAAGTCTTTCTATTGTCCTCAACCCCTGTGAGGCCTTCCAGTTCTCCTCCGAAGTTTGAGGAAGGAACTCCGTAATGAAAAACATTGTCGCTCCTGCAAAATAAGCGGCCTAGCAGATTAACGGCTCGAAATTAAACAATGCGAAATGGTAAGCTGCGGCTTTGAACGGCAAGTCTTGTGTTTCTCGCTTATTTAAACCAGCAGTGACCAAGTCAGAAACCCCTGCGAGTTCCTAGGCCATCCGTACCACACGGACTGAAGAGAGGGAGAGGACGTATGGTTTGCATTAGAGTTTGACTTTTTGCCTCTGGCCCTCTTCCCTCGGTCCCCCCCCCCCCCCACTTTCTTCTCCGAATCTCCTGGTTACCTTTTCATCCTGTGTTCCAACAACCACCCAGACTCTAAGCTGGCTCTGTCCTATTCACCGAGGACCCAGAGCTTGTAAAACCTGTGACCTTCCTTGCTGTACTAATGCAGAAACATGCTTACACACACCAATGCCAACAAGGCCTGAATTATTGCAGCCAGAGGACACAGGAGCCAAGTTCTGTACGAGAGCCAGGTTCTGTGCCTGGATAACCCTGCTGTCTATGACTTATGCTGGGGCTTGTGGTTCATCACCAGCTGGTGGTCACTAGAAGGGTGGGCATTATTATTATACAGAATTTATATAGAGCCAACAGTTTACGCAGCGCTTTACAAAATAAGGGCTGTGTAATCACAGCAGAAGTGGCGAGCCCCTTAGCCAGAAGTGCAGAATGACGTATATATAAGTGATTCTGCACAGAACGGCCACCCTGTAGCAGTATATCTGCAATGGGGTGGTTGGGAAGTGGTTAATACAGGAGGGATCAGAGGGACCTGCTTATTAGAGCTTGCAATCTAAGAGGGAGGGACAAGAGATACAAAAAGGTAATAGTTCTGGGGGTGGGGCTGATGTTGAAAATAAAAGTACAGTTGTTAGGTAGGGGGCAGGGGAGGCCTCTCTGAAGAGGAGGGTTTTCAAGGATCATCTAAAAGTTCACAGAGTAAGAGATATTTGTACAGATTGGGGTAGGGAGTTCCAGAGGATGGGAGAGGCTCTGGAGAAGTCCTGGAGGCGGCATGGGAGCTAGAAAGCAGGAGGTCTTGGGAGGAACAAAGAACGATTAGGTTGGTATTTTGAGACTGGGCTAGTGATGTAGCTGGGGGCCGAGTTGTGGATGGCTTTATAAGTTATTGTTAGTATCTTGATTTGAATTTGTGGGGTGAGCGGAAGCCAGTGGACGGATAGGCAGAGAGGGGTAGCAGACACTGAATGGTTGGTAAGGTTGATGAGTCTGGCGGGAGCAGTCATGATGGACTGAAGGGGGGATAGTCTATGTAAGGTTAAGCCAATCGGGAAGTAGTTTGCAGTAGTCAAGGTGGGAGATGACCAAGGAATAAATTACAAGTTTTGTGGTGTCATTGGTTAGGCAGAGCGTATCTTGGAGATGTTGCTGGGCATGCTGGGACTTGTGATTTCATTCAAATAGATCTGAACCCCAACTGGGCTAATCTGAAAGCCGTCTGTATCACAGACGATTGCCATGATTTTTTCCAAAAAATACTGGTTTTTACTCTTTTTATCACCCATTTTTGTGAACCGCAGTGCTGCCGATCTCCACCAGCCACTTCATGTCTACATGCACTTACTCAAGTGTTAGCAGAACATCACTGCTCTTGATCAGCCTCCTGTTAGGATGATGCCTGTGCAATGAGTGTCCTTATGGTCACCTGTGGTCTCCACCAAGGGCACATGAAAGTCACAGGGTGACAACGTATGTGTATATTGTAGGGTTGCCACCTGTCCAGTATTGATCTGGACAGTCCGGGTTTAGACACTTGTGCCCAGGTTTTCTGTCTTCCTATGACCCGGACACAACATACTTCCAGTCCCATCCGTGCAGTTAATCTGTCCCGGGGATGGAGTCTCAAAAGGACTTTATAAGTTGGATATTAGCAGACATTTGGAATGGATGGGAGGTTTCCACCACCATTCATATAGTAGTATGTGTATCAAGATTGCACAGTATATATGTTTGAATAAGATTGGAGTGTATTAATAGTAATATAATTTCCACCATCATTCACAACTATTTTTTCACATATAATTATTATAATTATATGGGGGCGTTGTTCTGCATTTTTAAAATGTTTTGTTTTTTTGGGTCCCTAAGGGGGAGCACTGATATTGGGGGGGGGGGTCTCTAAGGAGGAGCACTGATATAACGGGACTCTGATCTAATGTGAGTCTCTAAGGGGGAGCACTGATATAGGGGGGTCTCTAAGGGGGAGCACCGATATGGGGGTCTCTAATCTAATGGGGGGTCTCTAAGGAGGAGCACTGATATATTGGGACTCTGATCTAATGCCGGTCTCTAAGGGGGAGCACTGATATAGCGGAGTCTCTAACCAAATTGGGGGGTCTCTAAGGGAAAGCACTGATATAGGGGGGTCTCTGATCTAATAGGGGGTCTCTAAGGAAGGGGGGTCACCGATTTAAGGCTCTCTAATCGTTGCCTCAGTGGGGGGCACTGTATTATAAAGCAGGTGACACTGACCTCTGTATACAGACAGTCTTTCAAAGCCCAAATAGTGTCTTTCTACAGCAAATATTTTGGAAAACTGGGATTAACTCCATATGATTAGAAATGTTATTTAATCACAAAATTCATGCATAGTGTACATTACAAAAAAAAAAATTTAAAAAAATTGCCATGTACTGCTAAAATGTTTGGGTTTGAGTAAAAGAAAAGGTGGCAACCCTTGTATATTGGGAGATATCTGTCGCCCCCATAACAGGTAGTGCCTTAACAAGGAATTTTATGGCAGGAGAAAGCTGCAGATTCAAAAAGACTTCTGAAATTATATTAATGCGCTGAAGCTTATAAGAGATTTTAGGCCCCTTTCACATGGGCATTGTTGGGCAGCAACACTAGGCGGTTGAGGCGCATTTTTAACTGACTTCAGCCGCCTGTCAAAACCAGGCACTGTTGTGGGCCAAGAAGCAGTGCTTTGGTGCACAGCAAATAAAATAAAAAAAATAAACAAAAAAGAGCATGATGCTGTTGGTAGACGATATTGCCCGCCACCATGCCCCATGGAGATAAAGGGGGCCACGCCACAAACCATCTAATTTCAGTGCAAAATCCCTCTTCAAGCAGGCATAAGGGAGGTAGCATATCTGACCTGGTACTACTAAGCTTTTAGCTGCTCCATTCTGTTCAAATCAAGTATAGTCCATAGCATGCATCTGTTCAAATCAAGTATAGTCCATAGCATGCATCTGTTCAAATCAAGTATAGTCCATAGCATGCAACAGCCAACTATGATATTCCCTATGGCAGGTCCTGTTTTCGCCCTAACACATGTGTGCGCAAAATTTAAACAAAATCGGCATTCCTGTCCTCTAGTGTTAGTACTCAAGAATGACAAGTTGGTCTGTTCGTCACAACTGATCAAATACACCCAATAACACTGAGGACATTCACAAAGTTCATGTGGCGTTCAACAATTACTAACAATGTCATCATTTTCGATTCCCGCAGTCTGAAGTCTTACAACTTGTGTCTGTAAGTATTTATTAGAGTAAATGTAAATTGTAAAGGATAAGTTGACTTTTTGGAAAAAAAATAATAAATGCACATTATTATTGCAGGTAAAAAAATGTGCATTTATTTTAATTTTTTTGGAGCCTGTAAAGCAGGGGTCTTCAAACTTTATAAACAAAGGGCCAGTTTACAGTCCTCCAGACTTTAGGGGGGCCAGACTGTGGCTTTTGGAAGTAGAAATGGTCCCAATGTTCGCTGGAAAAAACAATGCCATATCTTTGGTGTCGGTGGGAGGAATTGTGCCCCATCACTGGTGTGAGTGGGAGGAATTGTGTCCCATCATTAGTGTCATTAGGTCCCATTGTTGGTGTCATTTGGAGAAATTGTGCCCCATCATTGGTGTCATGGGGAGGAACTGTGTCCCATCATTGGTGTCATTTGGGGGGGGGGAATTGTGCCCCATCATTGGTGTCATGGGGGGGGGATTGTGCCCCATCATTGGTGTCATGGAGAGGAACTGTGCCCCATCATTGGTGTCATTGGGGGGAGGGATTGTGCCCCATCATTGGTGTCATAGGGATGAACTGTGCCCCGTCATTGGGGGGGGAGATTATACCCCATCATTGGTGTCAGTGGGCCTCATTGTTTGGCAGTGGAAGGAATTGTGCCCCATCAGTGGTGTCCTTGGGAGGAATGTTGTTCCATTGTTGGGACCATTGGGAGGAATTGTGCCCCATCGTCGGTGCTATTGGGAGAAATTGTGCCCCATCAGTGGTGTCATTGGGAGGAATGGTGTCCCATTGTTGGTACCATTGGGAGGAACTGTGCCCCATCATCGGTGTCATTGGGAGAAATTGTGCCCCATCAGTGGTGTCATTGGGAGAAACTGTGGCCCATTGTTGGTACCATTAGGAGGAATTGTGCCCCTTCATTATGTCCCATTGTTCATATCAGTTGATGAAATAGTGCCCCAAGGGCTGGACAAAAGCAAGCAAAGGGCCTCATCTGGCCCCTGGGTCGCAATTTGGAGACCACTGCTGTAAAGCATTGCACCAGCGTTCAGCAGATTGCTGGTGCCATGCAGGTCTCCTGCAGATCTGCCAGTGTATCTGCTTATCAGTACATGCTGTATGGCCAAGCAGATACAAAACAGGAAGCATGAATGGACTACCACGGCGCTCCACATCGCCGTGGTAGTTCATTGAAAACTACAAGCCTCCAGCCACAAAGGCTGCCAGACCTTGTAGTTTGCAATGCACATAGCCCTGTCAGTCAGTGACGCAGCTGGGCGGGCAGAGTCCCGCTCGGCCACGTTTTTTTTTTTTTCAAATTTGACAGCTAGTGGGAGGGAGAAGAACCCCGCTAGCTGTCACAGTGGGGATCGGAGCGGTGCGGGGGCCTGTTTGTTCGTTACATATTACATGAACATATTACCTGAATATGGGTGTAACATGTAATGCCGTGTACACACGGGCGGACTTTTCGACTGGACAGGTCCAACAGACTTTCCAACTGACTTTCTAACGAACTGACTTGCCCACACACGATCACACCAAAGTCCGACGGATTCGTACGTGATGACGTACGACCGGACTAAATTAAGGAAGTTGATAGCCAGTAGCCAATAGCTGCCCTAGCGTGGGTTTTAGACCTTTGGACTAGCATACACACGAGCGGATTTTTCGACCGGACTCGAGTCCGTCGGAAAGATTTGAAACATGTTTTATTTCTAGGTCCGTCGGACTTTTGGGAAAAATAGTCCACTGGAGCCCACACACGATCGAAGTCTGCTGGAAAGTCCGCTCGTGTTTACGTGGCATAACATGTTACAAAAGGTGAACTTATCCTTTAAAGTGGTTGCAAAAAGGCTGAAGGTTGAAGGTGCATGAAGGTAAAAAAAACCTTCTGTGTGCAGCAGCCCCCACAACCCCCCCCCCCCAATACTTGACCCGAGCCCAATATCATTCCAGCGATGTGCACGAGAGCCTTGGCAACCCATGAATGCAGGAAAGAAATTTGCACCGTCTATTTCCTGCCATATTTGTTCTTTAGGCATAATGGATGTGTTTCTTCATTAATACTTATAAAGGTGTCTAGGAACTATAATTGTGCGAAAACAGCCTAAAATTTATTAAATGTGGAAATCCATTCCAAAGTCACTTTTTAACAATAGATGACCATGTGTAGTCAAGGAAAATACAAGCTAAAGCTCCTAGAACAAATGGAGACTACCAAGAAAATTAGGACTAACTAGAATCTATGCACAGAACAGGTAACATTTCCCCTTCAGTTTTACACCCCAAAGCCCCGCTATCACAGTTTTGTGGTCACATATAGTGGTATAACCCTTAAGGAGCTGGGCAACCTTTAGCTTCTATAATTGTACGTAGACTTGTCTCCGTGCTTGAGGTCAACTGCTGCCTGTGGGCTATGTGTCGCCATGAGGGCAACCCCTACATAACCCCTTCCCTCCTCTCTATACCGTCCCACTACTTTCTCCAAATTGTTTAGATTTTGCTCACATTCTTTGAACATTCAGTAAGAGTTTTTTTAACAAGTCAGTTCAACCAAAAAGGTTACACGGAGCCCCTAAGGGAGTTCAGATGTTACACACGCAGCCTCTCAGCAAGAACCAGTTAAAGATGGAACTGAACAATATAGTGATGTAAAATTCCAACACAAAGCCTACAGCTTGAAGTACTGAAGATGTTTATAGTAGCCCCTGATGTGCATTTCATGGTCCAAATTTAGTGATTACCCTTAATCCTACTGAAGGTTTGGTGGGCAAGGCATGTCTTTTTGCTGATGACACAAAGGTGTGCAATAGGGTTGATATTCTTGGAGGTGTTTATAACATGGAACATGATTTGGCATTGCTGGAAGATTGGTCAAAGCTAGAGGGATCCCCAGCAAGCGAAATTAGGTCTCGATTCTCTTATTTAGATCTTTAGTTGTCAATAGAGGGATCACCAGCAGGAGGAAGGAGGTCCCAATTGGTCTTTAAAGATCTTTAGTTATCACTAGAGGGCTCCCCAGCAGGAGGTCCTAACTCCTCTATATAGATCTTTAGTTATCAATAGGAGGGATCCCCAATAGGAGGAAGGAGGTCCAGACTCCTCTATATACTGTAGATCTTTAGTGATCACCAGATGTATCCTAAGCAGGGGGAAGGAGGTCCCAACTCCTCTATATAGAGCCTAAGTTATCAATAGAGGAATCACCAACAAGACAAAGGAGGTTCTGATTCCTCTATGTGGATTTTCAGTTATCACTAGAGGTATACCCAGCAGGAGGAATGAGGTCTTGATTCCTCTATATACTGTGGATCTTTAGTTATCACTGGAGGGATCCTAAGCGGGGGGGGGGGGGGAGGTCCTGACTCCTCAATATAGACCTTTAGTTATCACTAGAGGATCACCAGCATGAGGAAGGAGGCTAAAAAGATTCCTCTATATGAATCTTTAGTTTAGTTTAGTCCTAACTCTTCTATATAGATCAATATAGGGATCCCCAGCAGCAGGGAGGAGGTCCTGACTCCCCTATATAGATTTTTTGTTAGACCTCATTTAGAATACTGTGTTCAGGTCTGGAGACCTTACTTACAAAACATACTGATAAGATAGAACAAGATTGGCAAAAAAATAGTCAAAGCACTGATAATGCATATGAGGAGAGATGACAGGAACATTGTATGTAACAAGTCTTAGCCTGGGTTCACACTTATGCGAACACAGACCCGATCACATGCGATGTCTGTGCAATGCGCTTTCAGCCATGCAGTTTGTATGGCTGAACTTGTACTGGATTTGCACAAAAAAGGTGCAGGGACTTTTTTGGGGGTCTTTACACCCATGCGATCCGATTCCTGTCTGAATCCACAGTGTGATCCAATCTGGGGGAGTCATTAACTCTGTATTGACACCAGCAGCGGATCATAGAGGGCAGTGTGAACTGCCTGCGGGGGAGATGCGATGTGGGAACCGGCACTGGAATTGCACTGGTTCCCGCATCGCAAAAGTGTGAACCCAGGCTCAAAGAGAAAAAACAGAAGGAGGAGGGGGCATGAATAAAACCTTTAAAAGCATTAAGGGCCCCATTACACCAGCAGGCGCGCTGGTGTAATGCTTGTATTATCCTTGCATTGCTTCCATTATCCTTGTATTGTTACAATGTATCGCAGCGTTTACTTTTTACTTCTAATTCTACTCCAGGGTACCAATTCTCGGTCCAGATCTTTTCCCACCCTCACCTACACAAGCCCTGATGAAGAGGGATAAGTGAAGCCCCTGAAACATGTTGGATATCTTTTTTATTCTTATGATGAATAAAAATGTAACTGGACTGTCAACCATATTGTCTGGCACATTCTTCATTCTACCTAAATTTATTATGTTTAAAGGCAAAGGACATCAGTAGGCAAATTAAAGAGTACTTTCATTGGTAAAAATAATGAGAAAAGACTGGATAAATCTACATTTTAAATTGAAAACGTATAAAATTTCCCTGTGAGGTAAACTTGATATATCTAGGTTGATCGTACCCTTCTCCTACCTCTACTATAAGGCACAGTTCCTAACCCCCACAGCCTATCCTGAGAATAGTGGGCGCTCAGTATGGCTCTAATTTTTTCAGACCCCCCCTAGGTTACATGGGCAGCCCAGCCATCATGTGCTAACCTGAGCACATGTCTCTAACTGTGCTACCTTCTATAAGTTTGCAAGTTATAATGGTAGAATACACATCCCTATCCTCATCTGTAGCCATGGACTATGGTTTATGACCAAAAAGAAAGAGCTTGCAAGTGCAGTGATTTCTCCCAAGGGTCACTTAACTTTCATAGATAGGTTGAGTAATGTGACAGTACAGAAGTATGTTAAAGAAGAGCTACTACTATTTAAAGTATTGAAAGTTGCCAGCTGTTGTGGGCATAATAATCCCCGAAAGGATTTCATTAAAAGGTGCTGGGCTGGGTGGGAAACGCCTTTAATTTCCAAAGGTTGAGTTCAAGTGCATTGTTAGGCAAAAGGGAGTCTGGCATGGACAGGTATTCAACCCTTTTGTGTCCTGGCCACTGCAGTGTATTCAACCCTTTTGGGTCCTGTAATAATGTATGAGTCGGAGAAAGGAACCAATGCCTGTGGAAGGAAGAACAGGTATTCAAACCCCCAGAAGTATAAAATACCTGCTACAGCCAGGAAGCTGTGATGGTGTTTGAAGACATACACCACCAGAAAAGGTCAGTATAACAGACTTCTTTTACAGGGTCGACCTTCTTTTGGAAGTGACCCCGTGATGACAGGTTCACTTTAAACAGCTGGAAACCAATTAAGGAGTAAATGAACAAATGTCTCTGTAAAGTAGAGTTGTTCTAAAACTTTAGCAGGATCAAGTATCGCCCTTATGTTTATTGCGAGCTACAAAAAAGGAGAAAAACAGAAATATTTAACGGAATGCCACTGCAATTACATCCAATCAGAGGTCAGACTGAGCAGTGTTTTAATCAAGCCCAATACATAGAATGTTCTACTATATTAATGACTGGTGCAAATCATCAAGCGTATGAAAAAAAATTGAACTTTCAACCCAAAAATGTTAAACTCCAAACAGAAAATCTAAAGGCCTTCACCGGTTAGTAAGTCAAATTATTACCCAAAATGAATTAAAGGAAGAAACCACTTAAGTAAAAAACTAAAGAAAGGACGAACAGAGCAACAAGAAAACATGGGACCTCGGCCTTTGAAGTTCTCGTCTTTGAGTTTTCAGTGTTGTATAAATTAATGGATCTTAAAATGCAGCAAAGAAAAAAAATGGGAGCAAAGGAGTAAATAAAATAATGATCCATGGATCTATGACAGTGCTTTAATTACCGGGGGGGTCCTGTGTTCCCGCAGCTGTTTTCATCTAGCTGTTTTATGTCAGCGATGGATGGCTTTTGTCTGTTTTGAAGCTTGCGCCAGTCGGCGGTGTCGCTGGTTTATCTGATATGGACAGCGAATTTCATAAGTGCTACGTTCAGGAAAAAAATATATATACAGGAAATAGAGAAATAAGGTTTTAAGGGGTTCCAGGAATTTTCAGTAGGCTGGATCCAAGGTTATTATAAATGGATTAGTCTTTTATTGAACATAAATTAATTTGAAGTTGGAATCTTGTTAAAGTCTAGCTTTACAGCAATTCACCTTACCAAGAACTTAACTTTCTATATTCAAGGCTAAAGTCACGGACACATTGGCCGGATGACATAGGCTGGTTCAATAAAAAACGGTTGACATTCGGCCCGTGTGTATGAGAGCCGGTCCGATTTGGCTGTTTGGCCAGCTTCTGTCAAACCAGCAGCTGACCGGCTCCCTGAGGGGAGAGATCATTGTAATAACGTTGGATCGTCTGCCTGGAGCGGACAGTTTTTTTCGTTCAACCAGGAACTCATAGTGCTTACCAGGCTTTAGTCATAACCACCACCACCTCTCCAGTAAATGAGCTAATCCCTTATTGGCTATTTGGCCCCTCTTCTGACCTAAAGTGGAACTTTACCTATTATTTTTTTTTAGGACCTCTCTTCTGCCTCCTCCACTCTCCCTCTCTCCGCAGCACCATGTGGTTCGGAGTGGCTCTCTAAGGTAAACCCGATTCTCAGGAAAACCAGTGCAGACTTATGCTCATGCCAGTATGGTTTGCACTACTGCTCATGCACATTGCATTGTTGCTTGTATTTCTGGATGAAAGGGCAACACCAGACATGCTGTGATGACCCAGCCTGCACACGTGCATGTTGCAATTGGCGTGTACACTTGGCACCCAAGGGACTATTTCAATGGATGCGTCGCTGGTAGAAGTTGCTGAATGGTATTCAGCTTGTTCTGTATGTCCTGAAACCTGATCCGTTTTTTTTGCCTACCTGTGTATGAGCCAGCTTCTCGCTGGACTTCGCCTCTGTGTTTTTGCCTCAACCTTCTTTGCTCATCTGGCTACCCTGACCTCGGCCTGTTTACTTGATTAGTCTCTGTCTGCTGATTCTGTACTGCCTTGCCCAGCTGTTGCTGACCATGGCTTCTTCCTTGGACTTGCTCTGCTTACCAATTCGGTCCCTCATTGCCTGGCTGTCGATTGGCTGCCGCCTGCTTCCCAGCACTGCTTCCATCTCCAGTTGTGGTGCCAAGCTGCTTCAGCATCCTACAATGAGGAGTGCGACGTCCAGCTCACCTAAGGAGCGGACATCAACAGCCCACTACTCCGGGACTCGTGCCACTCCATACCATCATACTCTCTGTCTCCACCTTCAGGAGTGTTGGGCAGGAGGTGCAAGAGAGGCCTCCCCAACGCTCCAGTCGTCAGAAGGTATGCGCTAGGCGCATTTTTGGAAGAAAGTCAGGGACTGCATTTCCATGTTTCTTGCGCATAGGGCAGTCTACTAAAAGGAACGGGCAGTCCTACACACGGACGCATTTGGTCACACAAATCCGTCTCATACTGGCCAAATGCATACATGTGGCAGCAAGGGCTGAATACTGCTCTGCCATATTACACATAGCTGGAGTGAAGAGGGAGAAGGGGGATTGTTGCGGTGCTTACAGATAATATAATGGAAAACATTTATTCAAAAAAGTATATAATTTAAATGAGAATAAAGTTAAAACAAAACAGGGCCATTTTGTTCACAAATAATCAACATTTCATAGTGAGGGTGGTCATTTGGCGAATATTCAGCTCTGACAAAAGGTTTCATTTTCGTATATTGGCCCGACATTTATATGTTTTGTATATTTTGTATTTATTTAATTTCCTTTTGTATTTCTGTACAGTTTTACGCATTTTCTTGATTCGTATATCTCCTGATGAAGCTAATAGGCGAAACATGTTGGGCTAATATACAAAAATGAAACCTTTTTCAGAGCTGAATATTTGTCAAATGACCACCCTCACCGACAATGAAATGTTGATTACTTGATAACAAAGTGTTTTGTTTTAATTCTATTCTCATTAAAAAATTTTAAACAAATGGTTTCCAATATTATCTGTAAGCACCGCAACAATCCCCCTTCTCCCTCTTCACTCCATATAATTAACTATTTGGGATGAGGTGCCAATCACTTGGGTGTTCTACCTCAAGCCGGACATACTTTACATAAATTACACATAGCGGTTTTGTGTTGGGAACATGCTCTATTGTGCGCCCCCAACACTGCGACCGTGCTGTCGCTGACAGCTCCCCTTCACACAGTGATGGTCAGGAGCCGGAACCTGACCATCGGGATCACATGATCATGATGTCAGCCAATCACAGTAATCACAATTGGGTCTTCGACGTTTAGATTTCTTAAAATGGTTGGCAGTACAGGATTACGAAATCAAAAACACTTATGCACTGCCACGGATTAACCTAATTGCGAGAAAAATGTGTATAATAAAGTCCAGCTGCTGCAAACCATCTAGTGCAACTTCGCCACCAATTTTCAGTTATGCACAGGATTAAAAAATAGTTTATCTGCAACCCCTGGAACCAATGTTTATTGACCAGGAAAGGTTGCTGCTGGTCTGAAATCACATTGGATGCTTTGTGGCTGGTTGAGGTTGGGAATAAAGCTATCCATTATCCTTTAAAAAAGAAAAAACCCTGAAACAGTATGAAAAAATGCTGCATTTTCCTTATATACCATTGTGAACTAAAATTATATCGAATTAAACACAATTTGCTAATTGAAATAATAACAGCAACGTCTAAATGGACGCAGGAAATTCGGCCAGCTAATATTTTTTTTTTTTCCGTATCATTCTACATTGCGTGCTGGCACGGATGTCGAAAAGCCGCAAGACCAATCGGAAGGGCAAATAGGCCATTTTGTGCGGCTTGATCCCGAGGCCGCGGTGTAACCAGATAGAGCTTCTGCTGTAATCTCCAGCCCAGAACACAAAGGAAGGAGTGAGACCGGCCTGCCTCCTCCATATCCTCTCCCATAGATGGACAATCAATCTTTCAAAATGCTCCTATCATTTGTGATTGTATCTGATTGTATCTGCCTTTCATGTCCGGAACACTCATACAATACCCCATTCTCTGCGCAGCTTTATTTTAACTTCTGGAGAGCAGCGGCCACAAGCTCCAGCTCCTTTGTCAAGGCTACGAGTTGTATAATCGCTCGCATGAGTTCATCCCTCCGACTAATCCCCAAACTGGCAGTGGACAGAGATGTGAAGGAGGCGAAAATCATTTTTTCTCTGTAATGGCTCCAATTAGCGGGTCATCGCTGCTTTTATCTCATCAAGCAGAGTTTTGTTTCCCAAGATTCTGAAACCTTATAACGTTGCTCATTACGTTAGTCTTCAAAGGCCCAAGACAATCAACGTGCCTAAAGGGGACGCTAATTTTACACTCTTAACCCTTCTGACGCCACTGGGAAAAAAAAAAAAAAGAACCTAAACTGTGACCCGGCGTGGCGTAGGGTGATGATGACACATTATGACCTTTCCAATGGTGGTGTGAAAAAAAGCTTCATGCTGAAGGATGGGCTCAGATGGCTACATGTTTATTAAAGTGGAACTAAACTCCCGAATATGCTCACCTCCCCTGGTGGTGGGTTTTTGGCCTCTTGATTGGCCAGTGGGGGGGGGGGTGATTTCATTCCATGCATGCGCACTGGAGTCAGCCATTCCGGCATGGCCTGAGTGTTCCGGGAATGCGCAGCTCAGTGCGTCTTACATAGAAAACTGTAAGCAGGTAGATAAGGAGCTAAGGCTACATTTACAATTGCATGTTGGCCCGACAGAGTGTAGATGTGAAAAACTCTTGCGGGGGGCCCTGCGATTAGCTGCAGGAGGCAACCCCAATAAAAGCAATAGAAAGTTTTAAAATCCCGTAGCCAATCACTGCCACCTGCAGCGATCACCTGGGAGTAATTGGCCCCGGATGAAGAAAGTCTGCATCCACGGCCAGGTGCATGCAGGTTAAAAACCTTTTTGGGGTATCACTGAGGTGTTCCCTACTCACATAGGGGGGCAGCAGTGGTTTAAGAGTCTGAAGCGCGGACCCATCGATAGATTAATTAGGTGCATGCAGGTGGTCGCTGCATAGCAATTACATGTGAGCGGCTGCAATTAGCCGCAGGAGCCCACAGCCTCCCGTTATGTTAAATTGGACTGCCTCCCACAGCTATTTGCCAGGACACCCCCCCCCCCCCCCACTGGGGTTCTCTAATCTGTATATGCTGCAGCACTCTTTACACACATTACACATAGGCACACTTTTAACCCCCTGATCGCCCTAGATGTTAACCCCTTCCCAGCCAGTGTTATTAGTACAGTGACAGTGTATAGTATTATCAGCCCTCAAAAATTCCATTCGCCTGCTCGCATGTTTTCATGAGTGGAATTTAGTGGATGGGGGAGTGAGAAGCAGGGACGCACCAGGCGGACAGTATCCTGGCTGATGGCTTCCGGCAGAAGCGGTGTGGCCATCAGAGCATCTTGGAGGGGGGTTCCCTGCCCTCCCAGGTTGCTTGGATGCCCTGTAAAAAAAGTCAGCACCGCTTCTGGCAGAAGTGATCAGCCAGGAAACGGTCAGAAGGATCGTGCATTCAGAAAACACAGATCGGGGATCTCCCGCTGAGACGCTGCGTTTATATGACTAGCCGGCCGATGTCAAACAAAGTCCTGCCTCTGGACCGGCATTGGACCAGGGTGCTATTAGATTCCAGGAGGCGGGACTTCGTTTGACAATGCAGCTATTCATATCCCGCTCTGTGTCATCCGGCTGCCCGATCCTCATGATTTCTCCCTGGTGCATTGCTAGGCACGGATGACTGAAGAGGCAGCACTTTTGAGCAATGATAGGCTGCACATATGGTCAATGAGAGGCTGCATTATACACTGCACTGGTGGGTAATGGTATGCTGCACTGGTGGGGACTGATAGGCTGCATTAATGGGCACTGGTGGGAAACAGTATGCTGCACGGATGGGCACTGATACGCTGCACTGATGGGCTGCACTGATAAGGCTACACTGATGGGCACTAATAAGGCTACACTGATGGGCACCGATCGGCTGCACTGATGGGCACTGATATGCTTTATGTTAATATTGTTAAAGTTGTTGTTAATATTTATTTTTGGAACTCAAATCTGCATAAAACATTTAACAGTGTAATTTCATGCAATAATTTACGAGTGCGTGTTTAGGGGCGGGACAGCAGGGTAAGGGTTGGGTGGGGCAACTGGTTGCGAGTAACTCTTAAGGCCTGGCTAGTGGCTCAGGACTTGAAATTTTGAGCCCTGGTATTATCACTGATCACTGTATTAATGTCACTGGTGCTGTCAGTGGCAGTTAGTCAGTTCTCCCCAGCGTCAGTTAGTGTCAGATTGCCCGCTGCACTATTGCTGTCCCATTATAAGTCGCTGATCACCACCATTACTAGTATAAAAAAAAATTTAAAAAAATCAGTATATACACAGTTGCATCTCATAAAATTAGACTGACTGACTGACGCTGACTTTGGACTTGATAAAACACAGTGGACCAACACCAGCAGATGACATGGCTCCTCAAACCATCACTGACTGTGGAAACCTCACACCGGACCTCATGCAACTTGGATTCTGTGCCTCTCCACTCTTCCTCCACACTCTGGGACCTTGATTTCCAAATGAAATGCAAAATCTTTCACAGTTCATGATGATTTGGGGGGGTCATGTCATCTGCTGGTATTAATCCACTGTGTTTTATCAAGTCCAAAGTCAGCGCAGCCCTCTACCAGGAAATTCTAGAGCACTTCATGCTTCCCTCTGCTGACCAGCTTTATGAAGATGCCGATTTTATTTTCCAGCAGCACTTGACACCTGCCCACACTGCCAAATGTACCAATACCTGGTTTAATGATCATGGTATCACTGTGCTTGATTGGCCAGCAAACTCACCTGACCTAAACCCCATAGAGAATATGTGGGGTATTATCAAGAGGAAGATGAGAGACACCAGACCCAACAATGCAGAAGAGCAGAAGGCCGCTATCAAAGCAACCTGGGCTTCCATCACACCTCAGCAGTGCCACAGGCTGATCACGTCCATGCCACGCCGCATTGATGCAGTAATTCATGCAAAAGGCCCCCCGACCAAGTATTGAGTGTGTACTATACTGTACATGGATATACTTTTCACTAAGCCAACATTTCTCTATTAAAAATCCTTTTTTTTTCATTGGTCTTATGTAATATTCAAATTTTTTGAGATACTGAATTTTGGGTTTCCACTAGCTGCAAGCCATAATCATCAAAATTAAAAAAAAAGAAATGCTTGAAATACATCACTCTGTGTGTAACGCATCAATATAAAATATAGGAGTTTCACTTTTTGAATTGAATTACTGAAATAAATTAACTTTTTTGATGATATTCTAATTTTATGAGATGCACCTGTATACCATTTTTGTAGACACTAGAACTTTCTCACAAACTAATCAATATACGGTACTTATTGGGATTTTTTGTATTTTCAAAATGCAGCAGAATACATTTTGGCCACAATTTATGAAGAAATTTGATGTCAATTTTTTTGTTATTGAATATTTTTTATAACAGAAAGTAAAAAATATTGGGTTTTTAAAAAAAAATTTGATCTTATTTCGTTCATATCACAAAAAATAAAAAAAACTCAGTGTTGATCAAATACCCCCAAAAGAAAGCTCGATTTGTGTGAAAAAAAAGATTAAAATTTAATTTGGGCAGTGTTGCATGACTGCGCAATTACAAGTTAAAACAGCGCAGTGCTCAAGAGCAAAAAAATGGCCTGGTCATGAGGGGGGGGGGGGTAAAATCTTCCTGAGCTCAAGTGGATAATCAGGAGATAAAGTATGGTCACCCTGTAACAGGAAGTGCCCGAACTTTCACAGCACTTCACCAGGTAATATTTTAATGAAAGCTGCAGAATTAAAAATACTGAAATGGCTTCTAAAGTGACTTTTGATGCTGTGGCGTTCTGGGAGATCTGAAAGTGTTTTTTTTTTTTTTAACTCTGTTGAATTAAGTGATGTTCATGTCGTTCACATGCAAAAGAGCAAACTGGCCGGTTGGGAAAGCTGTGCAATGTCGGGTATTGTCCAATGCTGCACGATGGGAATCACCAGAGGAAGAGATAACGCCGGGACGGAGGGCCCATTAAGGATAAGTGCGCTATAAGTGTCCTTACCCTTTAAAACACAGACTAGGTGGGAGTCAGGAGGAGAAATTGCACGCTGACCTCTCCATACTCGGGTTCAGACGGTCAGAGATGTCACAAACTATTAGCGACTGTTGAGGGAAAGGCAACCACTTTCCATGGCGGACGCTTTGGTTTGTTTTCCTTTCCCAAATAGTTTCTTTTTATAAAAGCTGCGTCCCAATGCCCAGTGGGCACCTCCTGTCACTCACTGTCCAGGGTGTTTGGTAAACACAGGGGGGGGGGGGGGGGGCCGTGACGTCGCATGACCTGGGTCGGGGAGTCTGGCCTTCGTACGCTTCTGTATCTTCAAGCCATAAAAGGACAAAATCGTTCATTGCTTTTCAATGTATTATGAAAAGGACAGAAACAATGCTACAAAAGCAAAAAAAGTTCTGTTTTTTTTTATTCATTAACCACTTCCATACCAGGCCTATACTGGCACTCCTCTCTTACATGTAAAAATGATAATTCTTTTGCTAGAAAATTACTCAGAACCCCCAAACATTATATGTTTTTTTAGCAGAGACCCACGGAATAAAATGGCGGTCGGTCGCTGCAACTTTTTATCTCACACGGTATTTGCGCAACAATTTTTCAAACACGTTTTTTTTTTGGGCGAAAAAAAAAAAAAAAAACAGTTTCATGAATTAAAAAAATAACAAAACAGTAAAGTTAGCCCAATTTTTTTGCATAATGTGAAAGATGATGTTACGCCGAGTAAATAGATACCCAACATGTGACGCTTTAACCATTAAAATACAGGGCATTTTCCCCCCCTTCCTGCCCAGGCCAATTTTCAGTTTTCAGCGCTGTCGCACTTTGAATGACAATTGCGCGGTCATGCAACACTGTACCCAAATTACATTTTTATCATTTTTTCCCCACAAATGGAGCTTTCTTTTGGTGGTATTTGATCACCTCTGCGGTTTTTATTTTTTGCGCTATAAACAAAAGCATAGGGACAAGTTTGAATAATAACACAATATTTTTTACTTTTTGCTATAATAAAAATCCTTTTTTTTTTTTTTTTAAACAAATTTTTTCTCAGTTTAGGCCGATATGTATTCTTCTACATATTTTTAGTACAAAAAAAAAAAAAAAAAAATCGCAATAAGCGTATATTGATTGGTTTGCGCAAAAGTTATAGTGTTTACAATATCGGGGATAGTTTTATGGCATTTTTACTATTTTTTTTTTACTAGTAATGGCGGCGATCTGCGATTTTTATCGTGACTGCGACATTGCGGCGGACATATCGGACACCTTTGACACCATTTTGGGGCCATTCACATTTATACATTTATACAGTGCTATAAAAATGCATTGATTACTGTATAAATGTCACTGGCAGGGAAGGGGTGAACACTAGGGGGCGATCAAAGGGTTAACTGTGTTACCTAGGGAGTGATTCTAACTGTAGGGGGAGGGGACTCACAAGGGAAGGAGACCGATCGCCGTTCCTCTGTACACGGAACACATGATCGAGGAGACCGATCGGTGTTCTTCTGTACACGGAACACATGATCGAGGAGACCGATCGGTGTTCTTCTGTACACGGAACACATGATCGAGGAGACCGATCGGTGTTCCTCTGTACACGGAACACATGATCGGTCTCCTCTCACCTGACAGGATGTGGATCTGTGTGTTTACACACATAAATCCACGTCCCTGCTCTGTGATTGGGCAATCGCGGGTGATCGGCCACCGGGCGCGCGCAATGGCTACCGAGTGACGCGCCGCGCGTGCGCCCCTCCAGATGGCCGGGAAGCCCAGGACGTCATATGACGCCTGCCCAGGATGGGAGATCCCTCCTGCGGACGTCATATGACTATGCGTGGTACTGAAATGGTTAAAATTGCGCACACATGTGGAATGGCGCCAAACTTTGATACTTAAAAATCTCCATAGGCGACGCTTTAACATTTTTACAGGTTACCTGTTTAAAGTTACAGCCTTGCACTATAGAAAACTTAAAAAAAAAAATCTGGAGGCAAGTTTTAAAAAATTGCAGTTATGAATATCTTACAAAAACATTGTGCCTATATGTAACATGGATAGTATCAAGGACATGGCAGTGAATACATCCTACCCTGCGGGTGTATCTACTTGTACAATGCCGCCCACTAGTGGCCGAGGAGGTTTTTTTTTTTTTTTACCTTTAAGGCTGGTATTTCCACGTTGTCATTTAGACTGACGGAGCCGGAGAGGACGGTGCCTGTCATCACAGTGCCCTGACCCTTGATGGAGAAACAGTGGTCAACTGCCATAAGGAAAGGCCCCGAGGGATCTCTGCGGGGAAGATAGGCCTGAGACTTCAAGAGCTGCAGAACAAGAAGGCAGAAAACACACAAGAGTTCATTCAGAGTGCAAGAGAGCAAGGCCAAATGAGAGACGTCGCCAGGAGCTCCGGAATATCATCTTACAAGAAGTGCCAAAAAAGATTTTTCCTTTTTTTTTTTATTCTTTTTCCTAATTATATAAACTCAAATTTTATTCACAATAGAAAACGTATCAAATGTTTAAACTGAGAACATTTTAAGAAGAAAAAAAAAAAAGGAGTAATTTTGAAATTGATGACAGCAACAAGTCTCAAAAAAGTTTAAAAAAAAAAAAAAAAGATTTCTAGTGCATAAAATAAAATACAAACTTACATAGTTACATAGTTAGTAAGGTTGAATAAAGACACCAGTCCATCCAGTTCAACCTGAGTGAGTGTGGGTCTACAACCCTGACCCTTGTCCCTAACCCTGAACATCGCACACTCACATCAATCCCTACCCTCAATCCAAGGTCCCCATTCATATACTAGGGCCAATTTTGGACAGAAGCCAATTAACCTACCAGCATGTCTTTGGAGTGTGGGAGGAAACCGGAGTACCCGGAGGAAACTTAAAGTGGTACTACACTTCATCTGAGCACCACAAGCCAAAAATGCTATTTAATTCATTTTTATTATTGAAAGCAAACTCCCCCATCCATCCCATGTCTCCATGCTTTATTTTGTTGAGACATCAATTTGCATTTCTACCATCTTGAGTAAGGGCAGATGATTCATATAGCATTTACTTCCTGGAATCCACCTGCGCTTAGCTCAGGCATGTAAGCAGGAGAGGGTGTGCTTAGCTGAGAAAGCCCCTCCTCCCCTACTGAAGAGTCCTGACGTCATTTGCCAGGCACTTCCTGTCTACATGCATGTGCTACAGCAGAGGCTGCAGGTCACTGGTCAGGGCAGGTTTCCTGATGGGGACAATGGCGAAAAATTCTGTGTCAAGTAGATCAATATAATGTCCTCTAGAAGCACATGTGACAGAGTGGCAACACAGAATATTCTCATGAAGAAAAAAAGCATAAAAGTGTGGCAACACAGGGAAGCAATTGGGAGACAAGGACAGAGCGTTGTCACCCTATAACAGGAAGTGCCTGAACAAAGACCATCATGGTATCATGCCATCATTGTAATAAAAGCTGCATATGTAAAAATAATGAAAGTTGCTTTTGAAATTACATTAACTTGTTAAAGCTTTTGGGATGTCCCTGTATAATACAGAGATGGCAGCCATTTGGTTCCCTGAGGCCATTTTTTTTTTTCAGAATGCTTTGCAATGGTTGAGCACACAGAGGGGGGCTATACGTGGCTCATGTCAGATCCAGGCTTGATACACAAGAACAGTTGTGACTTTCTTTGTAGAGTGCAGAGCACCAGCCGGGGTGTAATTGGAAAGGTCGGCGACCTTTGCCTGCTCCCTGACTCTCCTGGGGATCAATATAAAAAAAAGACCACCAGGCTTGTTTAATGTAATGCAAAGCTGCAAATAGTAACAACTATTACCACCTTGGGGTGATTTGATAAGATAATGGGGTTTGTACAGCAGAAACACATAAGATTAGATACATAGAAATAAAGATCAATGGATAAGATAGAAATAGAGATCGAGAGATAAGATAGATAGATAGATAGATAGATAGATAGATAGATAGATAGATAGATAGATAGATAGATAGATAGATAGATAGATAGATAGATAGATAGATAAAAATAGTGGTTAATCGTTAGATAGAAACAGAGATCAATAGATAAGATAGAAATGGAGATCGAGAGATAAGATAGAAATCAAGATAGACAGACAGATAGATAGATAGATAGAAATAGAGATTGGTAGATAGATTAAAATAGAGATCAATAGGTAGATAGAGATCGATGGAAAAGATAAAAATAAAGATCAGTAGATAGATAGAAATAGAGATCAATCAATAGATAGAAACAGAGATCGATAGATAAGATAGAAACGGAGATCGAGAGATAAGATAGAAATCAGGATGGATGGATGGATGGATGGATGGATGGATGGATGGATGGATGGATGGATGGATGGATGGATGGATGGATAGATAGATAGATAGAGAATGTACAATATATAGTATATGTATAGACCCCACGGCCATCGGCCTCCGGGTCCTCTATATCTCTATAGTCGGGGAACTGAATTAACTTCGTTTTGTTAAAGATTGGGGCAGACTTGCTCAGGTCCATGGAATATTTCTGAAATTATCATTTATTCTCTCAGTTTATAGTGCTTGCTGTTGTGTTATTTGTTTTGGTATTTATTTGATTTTGTTTCTTTATTACTTTTATGCTTGATCTGCTCCCCCTCCCTTTCTCTCCCCCCACCCCCTCGCCTACCCCTGCCCATTCTTGTCCTCATATCCAGGTTTTACAAATGGGCTCATAGCTCTTGATTGGTAATATATAGGGATATGAATGTATATAAATAAATATATTATATATATATATATATATATATATATATATATATATATATATATATATATATATATATATATATATATATATATATATATATATATATATATATATATTAGATCTATCTATCTACGCTTTGATTGCCAATTTCAAGTTTTTCTTTTCTGTTCTTTGTAAGCTAAATGTTCGTGAAAATCAAAATAAAGACTATTTTAAAAAAATAAAATAATATTAAAATAAAATATATTTATATATATATATATATATATACACAGCAAAGCTATACTATCTGCGGTCAGTGAACCAGTAGATCCAGGAGGTGGCATATATCGTTCTACACTTAATTCTTTGTATGCCCGCAGATTTTAAATTCTTTTTTAACATAGGCTCTTCGTGGACACATAAAGCACACCCCCAATTGGCTGCAACTGGTAAACATAGCATATGCAATATTTTATATGAATAAAAATATAATTAAAACTGTGTTTAAAAAAAAAAGTTTTATTTTTTATTTTTTTATTATAGAGCAGTGGTCTCCAAACTGTGGCTCGGGGACTGAATGTGGCCCTTTGCTCACCTTTATCTGGCCCTTGGGGCAATATTCCACCAACTGACACCATTAATGCAGCACTTATTCTCTCATGAAAACCAATAATAACGGGGTGCCAATGCCAGATCAATTTCAACACCCGCTAGCCACAGTCTAGCCCCCCTAAGACCCCTCCCTTTTCACACTGACAGTGGGCCGCAATAGTGGTAAAGCGCTGCTAAAGCGGCGCTTTACCGTCGTTTTAGTAGCGATTTTCGGCTGCTAGCGGAGTGCTTTTAACCCCCCGCTAGTGGCCGAAGAAAGGGTTAATAGTGCAAGTAAAAGCGCCGCTCCTGAAGCGCTTTGCAGGCGCTTGCCCATTCATTTCAATGGGCAGTGGCGGCGGAGGAGCGATGTATACACCACTCCTCCACCACCCCAAAGATGCTGCTTGCAGGACTATTTATAACGTCCTGCCAGCACACCGCCCCAGTGTGAAAGCACTCGGGCTCTCACACTGGGCCTGTAGGGGAGGCGTTTTTCAGGCGCTTTACAGTCGTTATTTTTAGCCCAAAAGCGCCTGAAAAACGCCTCCAGTGTGAAAGGGATCTAAAGCTTGAAGGACAGTAAATTGGTCCTTTGCGTAGAAAGTTTGTAGACCCCTGCTTTAGAACATAATAAACAAAATTTAAAAAAAAAAAAAAGACGCAACACTTTAGTAGTCTCTTGACTCACCTCAATAAGCTCCGATATTCCCTGAGCCGTTGCAGACTCCGGAGCTTCAGGTCCTCCTGGTTTAGCAGCAACAGAAATGATAGGAGACCCATGGAATCTATCACGGAGAAACACACAATGATTGCATTTTAGTAAGCTTCTGCCAGCCAGAAAGGGAAAAAAAAAGTGTGCACAGCAACAGATGATTGAAAGAAAATGAAGAAAAAAATGATTTAAAAAAAATGGCCAAAAAATTATTAAAAAAAAAAAATAAAAAAATACAATATTCTTAGAAGCAATCTAGTCAATCCTAGTTAGGGCCCATGACCACCTCTGCCTTTTTCATTTTTCAAAGTGCATTTTTAAGGCATTGCACACGCTGTACCCAGTGATCATTGGAGGATTTTCTTGCTAGAAACAGCATCAAAAATTTGAATACCGTATACATTATCTTTCCACTGCACTGTTTTGATCTCTTTTTCGTATATAGCTCTTATTAACAGTATGACTTATTATGGAAAAAAAAATTTAGATCTATGTCCTTATGTATGTTTGTACCCTGGTATTTGTCCGAATTAAAAGTTATTTAACTCAAAAATGCACCAACTGTTTTTGTTTTGTTTTTTATGTGTTTTTTATTTTTTATTTTTTTTTTATTGCAGAGAATAGAACATAAAGTTTAAAAAAATATATAATGAAACAATATTAAAATAATATATTATGATATCATATAATATAAAATTAGCATAAACCTTAGGCGTTCATTTATACATTATTTTTCACACAAGATTTACACAATTAAATCTAATAAGCAAAATGTAAGGATCTTGAGTGAAAAAAAGTGTGTGAATCACATGTGAAATCATTTATACGTTGACCCCGTGGCTGTCTGTAGGAACTCACAAACACAAAATGGTCAGAAGATTCAACTGCTTTTAATCACTTTTAATAACTTTTTCCTTAAAAAAAAATAACTTTTCACTTTTGTTTTATTATAGATTTATATACAATACAATTGTGTTTTATTATATATTTATATACAATACAATGGTGTTTTATTATATATTTATATACAATACAATTGTGTTTTATTATATATTTATATACAATACAATGGTGTTTTATTATATATTTATATACAATGGTGTTTTATTATATATTTATATTCAATACAATTGTGTTTTATTATATATTTATTTCCAATACAATTGTGTTGTAACTTTTTTACTTTTGTATGCTTCAGTATTATTAATTAGTATTCCCATAGATTAAGACCACCCTGCCCCCCCCCATTCCTTTACCTATTCCGTTCCTGCAATATTTGATTAAAGGTTTATAACTTCAAATTATATTTGGATAAATATTGACTACTTTGATGTTCATTTGGATGCAACAAAGTTTGTTTTTTTTTTCTACAAGGTTAAAACGTTGTGTATTCACATCAGTCACTGCTCTCTAGGAGTTTAGATTGTATGTTCCTTATGCTAGGTACACACAGGCAGAAAATCGTCTGAAAACGCCTGGGTCGCCACCCACGGGCTGACTTTTGGCCTGTGTGTATAGTTCCTTGTATGACAAAAACTGATAAGAGCTTGCAGTCAATGGCTGAGAGCGCTGATCAGTGTGTCCTGGCGGGGGGGGGGGGGGGGTGTTCCCCCCTGTCAGGACACAATAGCACAGCAGAGGGAGATTGCTGCACTAACATCTCGAGATGCACTAAAATTTCAGCCACCAAAACATTTCGGCCGAAAATGGTGTTATCTGCCTTCGGCCGGTAAAAAGGTCATGCGACTCAAAAACCACATCAAAAACGCAACACGGGTGCGTTAATGATGCGATCTTTCTGCGTTTTCCATGCATTTGAACGGGGAGGGGGCGTTTTTCTGACCAAAAATGCAGCAAGCAAGATTTGATTTTTAACAACACAAATGGAAGCCCAACGGACCAGTGTAAAGACATACATAGAGTTTAAAGGGATACATTTATCTTCAGCTTTTCTTGCGCTAAAGGTGAGGATAATGGCCGACGATAATTTCATATTCAACATCACATAGTTAGTACAGTGACCTCCTCTGTTTTTTTTTTTTCCTGTTTAGCCCGTTGGATGAAAAAAAAAAAAAAAGAAAAAAAAAAAAAACTTCCAGATCTTAAGGGTAAGGCTGATGTGTATGCACGATATGAAAAATACTAAAAAATGTTTTTTTTAAAAATTACAAATGTTTCCACTACACAGTGCTTTAACAAATGAAATGGCGTTCAGTTAGGGTTTACATCACATGCATTTTATTTAATGCATTCCCACCGCACAGCTATAGACAGACCAAAACAATGTTTTCAAATAAAAGCAGTGTTTTTGTACCTTTTTCTTTGTTAATGAAAATGTAATAAAAATAAATTGAGTAAAAAAAATAAAATAAAAATGAAAGCAGTTCACATTATTGTCTTGCGTTGGGTGCACTGAAAATGCATATAAACGCAACACATAAAAAAGTGCCTTTCCTTTGATTAGCCCTTTTTCCCCGATTCCAGTTCTGGATTATAAAATAAAAATATTTCAATACCGAGTATTTTCACAAGTGCTTGTACTTTTGAAAATGCTCCAAAATCAATACCTTTGCATTGCAATTTGCACCCATATAAAATGAACGGGCCCAAATTGTACTGCGAAGAACTGCATGCGATTAGAACGGGAATACGGTCCGAATCCTGTCCGAATCGCTTGCGGTTTCTCCCACCCCTCCTGTGTGAACCCAAGCTTGTCAATAGTGACTTCAGCCTGGCTTCACACAGGAGCGGTGGGGGCACCCACATGCGATTCAGACAGGAACGCACTGTAAAAAGGCATTGGGTATCGGCAAGTACTTAACTGAAAGTATTGGTACTCGTATGTGCCAGTAAAAAAAAAAAAAAAAAAACGGTATCGGTGAAACCCTAAAAAAAATGCATTTAAAAACACATTGCAACACATAAAAAAATGCATGTAAAGAACATGCAAACATATTTATGTTACTGAAGAAAAGAAAGAAGAAAAAAAAAAGGGGGGAGGGTTGTGGTGTTACAAGGCAATGAAAGGTAAGCCCATGTTTACACTGAATGTGGCTTTGAAATCGTGCAAATTCACTTGAAATCGCACGATTTCAAAGCTGCATGTCTGCGCGACTTCAGGCAAGATGTGGCTGACATCTGTACGACTTCAGGCACAGATGTCTATGCAAGTCGCACCTGAAATCACAAAAAGTAGCTCAGGAACAACTTTTTCAAATCGGTGCAGCACCACAAAGTCAATGTTGCACCACTTTCAACAGTTCCATTGCCGACAATAGGGTGTGCGACGTGTGATGGGATTCGGACCTGTCAAATCGCATGGCAAGTCACAGTGGTGTGAACGAGGTCTTGAAGTCCTCTTTTAGGATTAAGTTATGAGACGAACCGTGGAAAGGAAAGGCAGCCCAATAATCTCTAGCATGAAAAGAGTTAATTGCATAGGATAAAAGACACACAAAAATACAACCTTAATAATGGACATGACCACTGGCTGAACGGTATTGGGTGGGGGGTGGGGGGGGGGTCATATCCTCTAATCTATTATTATTTTTGGATCTCGGCATCTTATTGACTCCACATGTGGATTTATCTGACAATATTAATGGAGACGAGAAGGAGCCACGTTCGGTATGAGATGGTGTTTTGCGCTCAGCATGTGAATGCTGTCTCCAATGTCAGGCTCGTTGTTATCCTCTAGGACCTCATGGCCTTTCTTATTAAACAGAAACATGGCTGGGTCACTCTAAACTAAGCATGCAGCTTCAAGTTACCCGACTATATTTACAAAAGTCAAAAGGCACCATTTTGAAATAGGAAAATGCCACTTCAATATATAACTCATACAAACACAATTTTGTAAGTTAAAGTGGTTGTAACCATAAAACAAACAAAAAAATGCTCCTGTTCCTCTAAAGCATGATCTATAGCTTGTGCTGTGTAATTTTTCCCATTCTATGTTGTAAAAAACCTTGTTGATACTGACTGTTTCTGTGTCCCCCTATGCGTACTGACCACAGTAATCATGGCTGCTGATCCATGATACCGTGGTCAGTTTACATCTCCCCCATCATCTCGCTCTGTGGTCAGTGTCTGCTTCTCCCCTCCCTGCCTGTCAGCTCAGTAGTCTGTGAAGTGAGAGCCAATCCCCGCCCCTCTCCTCCTGCCGCTATTCCGCTGTGGCTGTAAAGTAATGCATATAAAACAATTGCATCCCCTCTGTTTTATGAAGATAAAAAGCACAGTATGTTAGTTTTATTTTTAAAAATATAATCCTAAATACCTTCTTGCACAGCGCCGCTGTGCAGTCACGTGACCACCCTCTGCTGGCTGGCATATGTCAGTGGAGAATCTCAGCTCCTCCCACTGCTCTCCTTAGCTCAGGTAAGGAAAGCGGAGGGGGATCACATGACTGCACAGCGGAGCTGTGCAAGGAGATATTTAGGATTTTGCACATGTATTTTGCTTTTTTTTTTTTTTTTTTTTTTGTAGTACAAAAAGTACCATTTTAGAAGAAAAAAAAAGGGTCCATGCATAAATAAAGTGTCCATGCAAAGTATGGCGCCTCTTGAGAACGTTAGAACAACGAAACCCGTCGAGAAAAGCATAAGGTGATTTAGCACGGTACTCCCAGAAGTGCTGCTCGTACACCCAGAAGTAGCGAATAGGAAGCCACTGGCGAAGGATGATTGTTGCGCTGGCATCCCGCAGGAGAGATCGCTTTTTTTATCTTTGTGTGGGGAAAAGCACTTTATAATGCAAGTGGGTATTACCTACGTGTCTTTTAATGGGAGAGTTTTAAATAAGAAATATACAAGGTTCTACACTATAGTCTTAGATTGTAAGCTCCAAGGAGCAGGGTCCTCAGATTCCTACTGTATTAAAATGTATTGTATTTTTACTGTCTACCCTCAAGTTGTAAAGCTCTGCGTAAACTGTTGGCGCTATATAAATCCTGTATATAATAATAATAATAATAATAATAATAATAATAATAGAGGCCTTGTTTTTTCTATGGAAACTTCTTATGGGAATGGAGATGTCCTCAGCTGAGGAAGGTCTGAGGAAGAGGGCTTGTCCCCAAAAACATGTAAATATCCAACCGTGTGGCATTGGAACAGAAGAGGGTGCCTATGGCTGCAGTTGTTGTTCAGTAAGCGGAGGAACCTCTGAAGAAGGGGGCTTGTCCCCCAAAAAACGTAAACCTCCAACAGCGTGGCATTGAAACAGAAGATGGTGCCCATGGCTGGAGTTGTTCAATAAGCTGAGGCAACTCTGAAGACGGGGGTTTATCCCCCAAAACACGTAAACCTCCAACAGCGTGGCATTGCAACAGAAGATGGTGCTTATGGCGGGAGTTGTTCAATAAGCTGAGAAAGCTCTGAGGAAGGGGGCTTGTCTTTGAAACATGTAAATTGTCTGGCATTGGAACAGAAGATGGTGCCTATGGATGGAGTTGTTGTTCAATAAGCTGAGGAAGCTTTGAGGAAGGGGTCTTGTCCCCGAAACACGTAAACCTCGAACCGTGTGGCATTGGAACAGAAGCTATATATGTCTAAAAAGGATTGCCGCGCTATTAAACTAAATAATATAAACACTGTTTAAAAAACAGTGGGTAAACAAAGTGAAATATACTTCTATAGCGTATAGAACACTCACATGCAAAATCATATAAATTATAATTGGTATAAAACACTGCTTATGCAGCAATGGATGATGAATTGACAATAGTGCTATATAGTACTGTAGTGTATAAATACAAAATCACATAATTCAAACTGATATGATTAAGATATCAAATGCAAACTGACAGGATTAAATCATAAATTCATTATAGTGAATCCTGAGTAATATAAAGTGACAAATTGTGAAAATAAAGTGCTATAGTGCAAAAAAAAAAAATTTTTTTGTGATACACTGGCCCTATATCTCATGGGTCAGTGTAACATAAATATCATAAAGTCCTTATCAAACATAAAATGTATTCTTTATTGGAGTGTCCACACTCTGGTGCTCCCCTCTTAGGTAATAGCCACTCACCTCTGAGCGTGTGACCTCACATTTAAGTTCGATCAAACCACGCATATGAACCACCTCTGGGTTCTGTGATTGCTATGGGATCCTGGGCTGCCCAATAGCGCTGTTTCCTCATACACATCTAATAAGAAAGAAGGCTAGATGGTGTGATATCTTATTAAACCACAAATTTATTGAACAAAAAGCCCCAATACTGGGCACTCACATGGAGCTGGTGCTTCAGAAGCACTAAAAAACGCTGAGATCATACTGAGGTCGTAGGCCCCTCCGCTCTGAGACAAACAAGCTGTCTTCTACGCCGTCCTGTCCCCTCCCCAACGCGTGTCGATAAAGGGATTTGATTTATCTTCCTCAGGGGGATGTAAAAGAAGCTGGTGCCTATGGATGGGGTCGTTGTTCAATAAGCTGAGGAAGCTCTGGGGAAGGAGCCTTGTCCCCGAAACACGTAAACCTCGAACCGCGTGGCACTAGAACAGAAGACGCTGCCTATGGCTGGAGTTGTTGTTCAATAAGCTGAGGAAGCTCTGAGAAGGGAGGCTTGTCCACTGAAACATGTACACCTCCAACCATGTGGCATTGGTACAGAAGATGGTGCCTATGGGTGGAGTTGTTGTTCAATAAGCTGAGAAAGCTCTAAGGAAGGGAGCTCTAACTATGTGGCACTGGAACAGAAGACGGTACCTATGGATGGAGTTGTTGTTCAATAAGCTGAGGAAGCTCTGAGGAAGGGGGCTTGTCCCCCCGTAATACATAAACCTCCAACTGCGTGGCACTGGAACAGAAGATGGTGCCTATGGCTGGAGTTGTTCAATAACTGAGGAAGCTCTGAGGAAGGGGGCTTGTCCCCTGAAACACATAAACCACCAACCGTTTGGCACTGGAACAAAAGACGCAGTCTATGGCTGGAGTTGTTGTTCGATGACCCTGTTTTTATTCATGTTTGTTAGTATATTATTGTTCATTGTTAATAAATGGTTATGGTGGTAATTCGCTAGGTGTTTGCACCCGCCTGTGCGTGTTTTTCACAGTGTGTTGAAGATTACCCAGTCTGAGGAGGGCTGCATCGCGCAAAACATTACTTGCCAAGATGTTATGTGAAGTGCCTTGGTCTGAGTGCTGAATGGTTTGGAGTTTTTTGGGCAACATTTATCTGTTTAATTTACAATTTTTATATTTTAGCGCTGTATGGGTGGTAATCAATATTGTTTGGCACTAGGTTTGGGTGTTATAATACAGCAATTGTGGTAATATTGGTTTAAATATTACTTCCCAGTGCCAAGGCTTCTGGAATTGGCTCAAAATGTAGTGAACTAGAGGGTTCACCCTTCCTGTGTCCGAGCAGGAGCAGAATATCCCTTCCTGTGTCCGAGCAGGAGCAGAATATCCCTGTGATTTGGAGGGGGTCTCCACGGGCTTCAGCCTCTCTGATACACATTGAATTTTTAGCGTGAGCCTACAACAGTGACTTCCAGTGAGTGTAATCCGTTTGCCCACGGCTCTGATTGGGAACATTCATACGGAGAGTCAAAAGAGATTAACCACAAAGCTTGGGGAAATTCAATTACACTTAATCCAAACAGCAAAAAAAACGAACATTGCGTGAAGAGGAACAATTGTTGAAACAGGTGTATTCATTTTAACAAATAATAATAAAAAGCCGCTGAACAGACTCGGGGAAGAATGACTGGAGCTAGGTGATGCTCGGTGCTCATACGACGAAGACTTTCTCTTTAGAGGGACTGCCAAAAACGAATGTAGTTTTTAGAATCCTTTTCTGCCACTGAGGACAAGATCAATTGTACTTCAGCAGGAAAGACAGATCAGATATTTCCATTTTATATGGTTTTAGGACTTTCTATACAGCTGATATTAAGCCACTCCTATTGAAAAAGTATATCAAAAAAGCAAAAATAGGATTTTTGTACACACACCACAAAATCCTTTTTTTTAACTTTTAGAGTCTGTTGAGGGACACAGGAAGTCTGTTGTTATTATTATACAGGATTTATATAGCGCCAACAGTTTACATAGCGCTTTACAACTTGAGGATAGACAGTACAAATACAATACACTTTAATACAGTAGGAATCAGAGGGCCCTGCTTCTTAGAGCTTACAGTCTAAGAGGGAAGGTCAAGAGATACAAGAGGTAAGAACTGTGGGCGATGTGCTGATTGAGAAGATAAATGTACAGTATTTAGGTGGGGGCCAGATAGGATTCTCTGAAGAGATGAGTTTTCAGGGATCGTCTGAAAGTGGATAAAGTAGGAGAAAATCGGACGGATTGGGGTAGAGCATTCCAGAGGATGGGAGAGGCTGACAAGGGAGTTTGAGAGCAGGAGATTTTGGGAGGAGCGAAGAGAACGATCAGGTTGGTATTTTGAGACTAGGTTAGAGATGTAGCTGGGGGCCAGGTTGTGGATGGCTTTGTAAGTTAGTATCTTGAATTTAATTCAGTGACTGAGGGGCAGCCGATGGAGGAATTGGCAGAGGGGTATAGCAGACGCTGAGCGGTTTGTGAGGTGGATGAGCCTGGCAGCAGCTTTCATGATGGACTGAAGTGAGGATAGCCTATTTAGAGGTAAGCCAATGAGGAGGGAGTTGCAGTAGTCAAGGTGGGAGATGACCAGGGAGTGGATTAGAAGCTTTGTGGTGACATTGGTTAGGAAGGGGCATATCTTGGAGATGTTGCGGAGGTTGAGGCGGCAAATTTTGCCTAGCGATAGGTTGTGGGGCCGAAAGGTTAGTTCAGAGTCTAGGATTACACCTAGGACTTGGCGTGGGGGGACAAGTTGATAGTTGAGCCGTTGATATTGACAGAGAAATCAGGGGAAGCGGCACCTGAGGGAGGAAATATCATGAGCTCGGTTTTGGATAGGTTGAGTTTGAGGAAGTGATGTGACATCCAGGCTGATATGTCTGCTAGTAAGTTGGTAATGCGTGAGGAGACAGATGAGGAGAGATGGGGGGTGGAGAGATAGATTTGGGTGTCATCAGCGTAGAGATGATATTTAAAGCCGTGGGAGGCAATCAACTGACCCAGGGAGGTGGTGTAGATTGAGAAAAGGAGAGGTCCAAAAACAGAACCTTGGGGGACCCCAATGGAGAAAGGAAGAGGAGAGGAGGAAGTAGAATTGTAAGTGACACTGAAGGAGCGGTGGGATAGGTAGGATGAGAACCAGCGAAGAGTACCTACGGGTCCATACTGCTGCCTGCAGAAGGATTGGACACTGGCAAACTAAAAAGTGTAGGCCACCTGACGCTCGTGGTTCCCCGTTAACGGCATAGGCTTTCTCCTCAGTCACTCAATAGCCTACCATTTTTAAATTCATTACTTTTTAGCAAGTGTCAACCTCCTGGGTGCTTTCTCCGTGCTTTAGACATGCTCTATTCTCTGGGTCATTTTACTCTTCTAGCTTCCTTTGGATATTTGTTAACATTTTATTCCATGTAACTGCTGCAAAGACCTGATTTTTTGTTAACTTGGTTGGCCCTCTTTGTTGTGTGTATGTGTTACTATAAATAAAAGAATTAAAAAAACAAGTGTAGGACACCCAAGGATGACCCCTCCTACTAGCATGTCTCAACTCAGTAGCAAAGTAGTATCGAAAACATGACACAAAGGGGTGGGACTCTCAATGTAATCCAAAGGATATCAAGCAAAGTTAAAAAATACTTTTTCTTTTCTCGTTCTTTGAAGGACACAAGAAATATTTCACTTTCCGGACAAAAGCAGTCCATCCTAGAGATGGGCTTCAAAGCAAACAAATGCTACCAGGCCCAACAGAAAACTGGGGAATGAGTGCAGCTTAAACCACCATCTAAAGGACCTTACGTCCCAAGCTGCCATCAGATGAGGCTTCTACATTGACCTGGTAGAACTTAATTCAAGTGACTAGAAGACCAGGCTGCAGCCTTGTAAATTAAGGAAACTGTTGCTTGATGCCAAAAAGCTCAAGAAGCACTCAGGATTTCTAGAAGGGTGAGCCTTCAGAAGAAAGGGTGGAACCTGACCTTTGAGACCATAAGCTTGTAGTACAGTTTGTCTGAAGCAACTAGAGATGGTGGAGCTAGAAACCTCTAAGTGACCATCTGGAATGCCAAAAAAGAAAAGCGTCCTTCCGGAAGAAGCAGGGGTTGAAAGACGCAACAGTCTGAACCACACCTGGACAACAGAGAGAAATCTCTTTTGGCAAACTGAAGGCAGACTGAGGGACTGAAGAATTATGCCCTGGTTGAGGTGAAAAGCGGAATCTACAGGGGTCCAAACAGCACCCTGTCTCTGTGAAAAACTAGAACATGTTTCTTGCAGGATAAGGCCATCAGTTCAGGCACTCACATTGCAGAGCTGATGTCTAAAAGAAAAAAAAAAAAAAACACATTGTGGGTAAGAGTAGAGAGAGGAATGTCTCTATTGGGTCAAAATGTTGGCTTCTAAAACCGACAGAACCAGATTTAGATCTCATAGATTCACTGAGGAAAGGATAGGGGGAGCTATATGGGAGGCTCCAAGAGGCCAATGGTCTCTGAAACAAGACAGAAGGGCAGAAACCTGACCTTTGATAGTGCTGAGAGCCAAACCAGATCAGGCTGCAGAAAGAAGAGGATTTGTCCTAATTTGTTTATGCTTCAAGTAGCCTCTCAGTACCCGTTGAGGGGAAGTGTGTTTCATGCGAGTTGCCTCACCAGAGTCAGTATTGTTCCCTTCATTGCTTTGTATAAATAGGATTTGTATTCCAAGCGCCTCTTTGATGTGCCCCTTTTGAATTGTCTATGCCTGGGATATACATGGCAGACAAGGCTGGAATTTAAAGCTCTGCCCAGCAAAGAATGCAATTTTCCTGTCTTGCCACAGCGAGGCTCTGGTCCCTACCTAAAGGTCCATGTCTCTTGTGGCATTGTCTTACTTCATATTCCCATCGCACACTTTCCTGGATGAGCTCACGAAATATGGGTGCTGCAGCAACAACCAGCTGGATACTGGTTCAAGTCAAAATGAAAATATTTGCCAGCACACCATGGAACGGCGTAGATAGCGTCCAAACGTGTAATTTACTGCATGATCACAACACAAGGAGAGTGCAACGTTTCTGAGTCACGCAGGACCCCTTCGTCAGGCGTGTGATATCACATGCCTGAGGAAGGGGTCCTGCGTGACTGCTAAACGTTGCACTCTCCTTGTGTTGTGATCATGCAATAAATTACACGTTTGGACGCTATCTACGCCGTTCCATGGTGTGCTGGCAAATATTTTCATTGTGGCATTGTCTGACTGAACCTGGATCAGATGACCCTTCAGTAGAATGGTCCAATGCTGCAGAGAAAACCAAACCACTTGAAATTCTAAGATATTGATTGTGAGACAAGACTTCAATGACAACCAAGTTCCCTGCACTGATAAGCTGCTCAGGACTCCTCCTCAACCCAAAAAAAATCCATCATGAGAAATGAGAAGATGCAGGAGCACACTTGTTGCCTCTGTGGTCAGACTCATCAAACAACAGGTTGATTTGGCCACAGTCTTGTATGACTGTAGTCGAAGCCTCAGCCAAGGAGGGAAGAGGAGCTGACCACACAAGACGAGATAAAAAAAGACAACAAAGATGGAATAAACTTTAGCAGAAGACAACAGGATTCCATGATGCAGACGCCGGCTGCATTAGAGAGGACCCTGCAAGCAGCTCTGGAGTCATTAGTAAAGTGTAGGCTTAGGGCACCCGGTACAGTGGGAATACCTTCCCCCTCCCATGTCTAGAATTTGAAGTGCTGCAACCACATGGCAGTAAGGCAACAAAAAAGACTCAGGGTACAAGGCAAGATCTCATGTATTCATGAAACCTAGACAGCTTTAGCAGGTGGATGTTGGACGGCTGGAGGTGACCAAAGTTACTGTAGGCGGGCAACAGAAATGGACTGAAGATCGAAATTCCTAGTAACTGTTTGAAAAGCAGGCCAGCATCGGGGAAATACTTTGTCAATGTCGTATACCAGGAATAAGTGCAAAAATCACAGGCAACATTTCACCCACCCAGCGGTAGACGTCAGCACTCAGTCCTTCTAACCCTTTCCACAGTGAAAGCTGACAGGAAACATGAAATTTTAAAAAGGCACCAAGAGTCCTATGTACTTGCGATAGATTCTGTTGTTTGGCCTGACTGGGCCACAAAGTGTGGCTTTACAGACAGGGTAAATGCTGAGGCAATGTCAATGGCTGTGGACCTGAAAAAACTTTCTGCAGCTAACTTGTTACCAGAATAGATTCTGAACAGCATGGTCTGGATGTGGCAAGCCAAAAGCCAGACTGAGGCTGGCCATGCTAGATAGTTGCAATCAGAGGGAACAGCTCTAGTAGCAGTGTAGAGTCTTCACTGAAGAAAAAAGGTTGAAAACTAAGAAAAGTGTGATGCTAGCAAATATACCGTATTTATCGGCATATAACACGCACTTTTTTCCCCTGAAAATCAGGGGAAAATCGTGGGTGCGTGTTATAGGTCGATCCCCGCCGATTTTGTGTCATCGGAGCGATCGTGGCAATTGCCGCGGTCGCCGCCGACATACACAGCCGTGGGTAGATTCAAATATGGCGCCGAAACTGCAGGGATTCGTCGGAGCCGAGATACACATACCCGAGTGTTCTCGGCTTTTTTCGGCGCCGCTCACAGTCATGTCCATTCCTGCCCTATGATGGACATAACACAGGTCCAAGGGGCGGGACTGGGCGTGACGGCGGCGCCGAAAAAAGTCGAGAACACTCGGATATGTGTATCTCGGCTCCGACGAATCCCTGCAGTCTCGGCGCCATATTTGAATCTACCCACGGCTGTGTATGTCGGCGGCGAGTGCACAAAGCTGCACTGACAAGGCTGCACTGACAAGGCTGCACTGACAAGGCTGCACTGACAAAGCTGCACTGACAAAGCTGCACTGACAAAGCTGCACTGACAAAGCTGCACTGACAAAGCTGCACTGGACACTGGGCAAGGCTGCAGATGGACAGATAAGGCTGCATTGATGGGCATTTTAATGTAAGTTTTTTTTCCTTAAACTTTCCTCCTAAAAGTTTTTTTTCCTTAAAATTCCCTCCTAAACTTGGGGTGCGTGTTATACACCGGCGCGTTATACGCCGATAAATACGGTAATTCATCTAAGTGTAGCACAGGTAGGTATAGAATAGGTAGGTGGGGGGGTTGAGGGAAAGCATTTTTTTTTTTTATCAGATTACACTTCATCTTTAATAATCAATGCATTACTTGACCATGGCTTTGGGTATGCATTTCAGGCTCTCAATCTTGTCTATAAGCTTCACTTACTTTGTACTTTCCAGTGTCTTCTGCATCTTCTTGGTCATTCTTTCGATGGCTGCCTGCCTCTTGTTTTCTGGAAGCAAGTCGATTTTATTTAAGATGACCACCATCTTGTTGCAGGCAATCTGACCTATGACCAGACACTCAGCCGACTGCGTCTGCATTCCTTTTGTCACATCGATGACCAGCATCATCAGATCGATAATCTGTGCACCTGCCCATGAAGAGACAATAAAAGCTGTCAGAACTTCAGCTACAGAAGGAGACAATGTGGAAATATCTCATGAAGTAGTAAGGAGTAACTTTCTCAGATTTGGCCTATGGTGAAAAATAGGTTTGGCTACCATCCTAAATTCTGTGAGGGACATCTACAAACACTGATATATTTAGATGTAGTGATCCCAGCTTTCTGAAAGGGATCAGATCTGCCAAGATTAGTAAAGAGAAACAAGTCAAGACTAAGGACCACTTTGTACATTCCTGGTCTGTATGATGCTTCCAGACAGCCCATTGATTTTGAATTCTGACTTCACGTCACTGTAAGATACAGTGATGTGGAGTTCAGCAGAAAGAACCAGAGAGAGAGAGCTGCCGGGGACCATGGAGATGGACACTCTTGGATGTGTAGGCTTCCCAGCAGACTTCGCAATAGAGCAGCATTGTCCAGTGCGCATGGCAGGAAATCTACAGTGGTTGTAAACCTCAGACATGAATTATGAACAAAGCATATCCCTCTATAGTGTGTTTTTGTCTCAATTAAGAGCATTAAGTGGCACTTTTGTCTGCTGCCTCCTTCCTCTTCTATCAGCATGAATCACTTTTGACAAATTTTCCCTTACACCAAGAGAAAAATGGTGACAGCCTCAGCTCTGTTCCTGTGTGGAGTGGGGTGTGTTCCTTCCCTCCAATCAGCTCTCAGAGCTCTCCTCACCTAAGCGCTGTAGACTATAACTTCAGCTCTCCGCCCCTTTTTTTCAAATTCTCAGACGAGCTTTAGAATTCGGCACATTGAATGGATACAGACAAGAAAAGGCCTTCAGAAAAACAGGTACAACTTATGTAGGAGGATTTGCTTCATCTCTGTGTATCACCTGAGGCCAGTCACTTCACTGGGTATATGTAAGGGTTTACAGCTACTTTAAGTATTTACACTCTCCTTTGCAAGTACTGTATTTTCCTGAAAGCTATTTAGTACATAGCAGAGTCACGTAAAGTGCACAGACTATGCACAATAAAGTATTTACATATTCTTAACAAGCGGTAAAAGCAAAAAATAGGCAAAATGGCTTCTGAACTCAAACATTTCCATTCTAAGCACCTCGAGTCAGGAGGACTTTGTAGAGCTTCAAACTGGGAGAGGGAGCTGGGCCATTCTATTCGGGAGTAAGATTGGAACAAAGCATTCCTCCTTCAAAAAGCAAGCTAGTCAAACGCAGGAAAGAAACTTCAAGCTCCTATCCTGTTGGCACAGGACCACGGCCTCTACACAAGGTTATAACATTAATTCCTGACCACTGCTGAAGAGGTGAACAGGGTGGCAGCTCTGTTACACATTTGGTGGGCCTGTCCGCCTATTCAGCCTTTTTAGGCAAAAAAATATTCCAACTATGTCACCTGATCCGGGGTAGATCCTTGCGTCAGACTCCAGAGGTCGCACGCCTATCAATGATACCCAGGGCAATAGCTAATCATAAGAAAGGTTTTTTTCTGTTTGCAGGTCGTTCCTGGATGCCCAGGCATTGGAAAACGATGACTCCTTGAGTTAGGGAATGGGTTGAGGAACTCAACTGAGTAAAGAGGATGGAGGAGCTAACTGCCAGTCCCTATTAACGATCACCAAGGTTTGTGGCTTTATGGATCATCAGCCAAACTCCAGCCATTCCTTTAATTTTCCTGTAGGACCATGGTTTTCTGTCGCTGGTGGTCTCAGCGGTCTCCCAAGTAGGATTTCCCCTCTTTTTCCAAATCTCTATTCTCTCCTATTTTTTGTTTTTCTGCTGTATTTCAATTCTTTTTGAAATTCCTCCCACCACACTGAGGGTATGAGATAGCTGCATTTCCTCAAGATTAGCTGGGTAGTTGACACCTTGGCAGCCCCAAAGTGTTTCCCTTTGCGTTTTCTAAATACTATTTATCATCATGCTCTGTGGCAGTTCGACCTGCAAAACAATGGTCATGTTCCTTCTTCTCTATGCAGTTTTCTTTTCAACATATTTGTATGTGTATTTTTGTTGTCTTGTTTTAAAACCTAATAAAGCCTATTCTTTAGGGGAAAAAAAAGTTTTAAAACAAGCCAATGTTGATTGCTGCAGCTGCTAAAACTGTGGAGTAATTCACCCTCAAAGTTCAAAACAGAGGAACTAAAATCAACTCAACTCATTCTACAAATTATATCTGGGCAGCAGAAACCTGGTAACCCATTAGAAACCAACTGAAACCTGACTTCAGAGTAATTGTTGTGATCCTTAAAGTAGCATTAACGCCTCCCCCTTTTTTATTTGAAGTATCCACTTACACTAAGTCAATTTACAGCATCAACTATTTTTTGGAGAACACATCCCCAATCTTTTACTTTTTGTAGCCACATGTCAGTGCTGCTGGCTTTAACTTCTGGTCGGGGAGGACGGGGAGTGTGCATTGTAGAGGTCACATGATCAGGGGTACTAGTCCCTCATCCCACTTGTGCAGTACATGCTCCTCCCCCCCGTCCCAGGCTTGCCCACCTCAGCTGTACATTCAGCCCTTTTTCCTCTTTGCTAAAAACAGCACATGTGCGCCCTGGCAAGTATTGAAGCATGCACACCCCAGTTGCATCACCATGGTCCCATGACCACCATCTCCAGTGTCTTGGGAACCAGGCACATGTGCACTCCATCACAGGGGTGCCTCCACACAAGGGTGGCTCCACAGAACCCTACAAGGCAGTGGAGCCATTCTCAAGATAGCAATGAAGAAGTGAGAAACCTCCAAGGCAGGAAGCACACAAGTGACAAGCTACAGACAGAAAGCGAAAAGCAAACACTGCATATCCTGTATAAGACTAATACTCTTGTCAGTGATACAGATAAGAAAGGCCTTCAAGACTGAGTCTACTTGCAGGCTCCTCTTCAATCTTGTCATTAAGAATACGGTAACAACCACTGCAAACCCCCACACCATGTACAACATCGGCCTTGCTGCCCACTTTAGTTCAGTAGTGGGCAGACCAATACTGAAATACAAGCAGAAGAAGACGGCGCACCAGCCTAGTGCATTACCAAAAGACTCTTTATTAAAGGAGAAGGTACAGCCAAAGCTCGTCTGGTGATGTCACAGAGCTGGTCCAGGCTTGGCAAGATCTCGACAATAGAGTCGGGGTCCACCCACATGGCTGAAGCGGCACCCGGCTCACCATCCACAGCTCAGCGCTCCAGTGAGCGCGGGGGGGTCAGAGCAGAGAACGGTGACTGATAGTCACTAACACTCTGCTTACAGAGCCCTGAGAATCAAGCGATCGGTGGTGTTAGATCGCTTGGTTCTCAATGTTAGAGCCGGCGGGGGAGTCGGTATGATTGTGAATATACCACATTTGACATTGAGAGTTTAATGAAACTGTAAAGATACATTTGTGTGCAGTTACTGCAGTTAGAGAGGTCAGTGGGTGCTTGTGTTAAAGTTCTTTTCTTTCTTATTAAGCATTTGCAAATACTTTAAAAAGGAGAAATGAAAAAATACAGTTGTATGTAAGCTGCAAGCCAACTTGGTGCTTACACGGGGCTGAGGACTTCGCTCCCACCACCAGCATTGAGTAAATCAAGAGGCACAAAACATGTCACATGACTAGAAGGGAGTAACATGCTCCCTATACCTAGAAGTGATGTATTTCTCTTCTCTCCTGGTAGCTAAATGGAGTGTCAGGAGGACAAAGGATATATGAATATATGATGCTGAGGAGGGGAAAATTAAAGTGACCCAGTCACAACTGGGAGAAAATTAAAGTAAAAGCACCCTGTGGAAGAAGAACTTTTATACTTACCTGTCCTGTAGTGAAAAAAATAGCCACTCCCTAACAGTTCTCCCGGCCGCTACTGCTATCTGACACTTCCAGGTGTGTTAGATAGTGTGCCCCTCTATAAGAGCTGTGGTTTCTCCCGCCAACCCCTACGTCACTACCGAGTCCCTTGATTTCAGAGAGCAGCGGCGATTGGAGCTTTGCAAAAGAGTGTAGATTTAACTCACCACCCACTGGACGGGGAAGTATAAAATGTCTGCTTCCATAGAGTGCTTTTAAAATTCATTCTTTCCCCATGGCACAGGAAAACATCTTGCAATTAAATCCATCCAGGGCTCAAAAGGCAATTATTGTAATTGTGTGAACTGCACTCAACTAATGGCTGAGCACACAGGGTGGCAGCAAGACCCAATGGTCAACTCAGGAGAGACAGGTGTTTTAAGGACTATCGTTCTCTGTGTGACATCTGCTTCTTGTCTTAAACTGAACTTTCACAAGGAAAACTGAATTACATCGGGAATGCCCTTTACGGTACATATTTTACCAATCTGATCAAAGAAACAAAACAAAATGAAGTTTACATACCCTGGCAAAATTTATGATTTCCTGGTCATTTTTCTGAGAATATGAATGATAACACAAAAACTTTTCTTTCACTCATGGTTAGTGTTTGGCTGAAGCCATTTATTATCAATCAACTGTGTTAAAGGTGAGGCTCTTTATCTTCTCAGCTGGTAAAGCTGCCCATTCCTCTTGGCAAAAAGCCTCCAGTTCCTGTAAATTCTTGGGCTGTCTTGCATGAACGGCACGTCTGAGATCTCCCCAGAGTGGCTCAATGATATTGAGGTCAGGAGACTGAGATGGCCACTCCAGAACCTTCACTTTATTCTGCTGTAGCCAATGACAGGTCGATTTGGCCTTGTGTTTTGGATCATGGTCATGTTGAAATGTGCAAGTACATCCCATGCACAGCTTCCTGGCTGATGAATGCAAATGTTCCTCCGGTATTTTTTAATAACATACTGCTTTTATCTTGCCATCAATTTTGACCAAATTGTCTGTGCCTTTGTAGCTCACACATCCCCAAAACATCAGCGATCCACCTCCATGTTTCACAGTAGGAATGGTGTACCTTTCATCATAGGACTTGTTGACTCCTCTCCAAATGAAGCGTTTATGGTTGTGGCCAAAAAGCTCAATTTTGGTCTCATCACTGCAAATGACATTGTGCCAGAAGGTTTGAGTCTTGTCTCTGTGCTGTTTGGAGTATTGTAAGTGGGATACTGTGTGGCAATTGCATAGTAATGGCTTTCTTCTGGTGACCTGACCACGCAGCTCATTTTTCTTCAAGTGCATCCTTATTGTGCATCTCCCACAACATGTTTTCAGAGTGTCCTCTATTTTACCTGAAGTTATTTGTGGATTTTTCTTTGCATCCCGAACTATTTTCCTGGCAGTTGTGGCTGAAATTTTAGTTGGTCTACCTGACCGTGGTTTGGTTTCAACAGAACCCCTCATTTTCCGATTAGAGTTTGAACACTGCTGATTGGCATTCTCAATTCCTTGGATATCTTTTAATATCCCTTTCCTGTTTTATACAGTTCAACTACCTTTTCCCCCAGATCCTTTGACAATTCTTTTGCTTTCCCCATGACTCAGAATCCAGAAATGTCAGTGCAGCACTGGATGAAAGATGCAAGGGTCTGTCAGGAGTCCAGAAACTCACTGACCTTTTATACACACACACTAATTACAAGCAAACACATCACAGGTGAGGATGGTTACCTTTATTAGCCATTCAAACCCCTTTGTGTCAACTTGTGTGCATGTTATCAGGCCAAAATCACCAGGGTATGTAAACTTTTGATCAGGGTCATTTTGGTAGTTTCTGTTGTCAATATGATTTAAAGAGAGTGAACACAATTGATTGATAATAAATGGCTTCAGCCAAACACTAACCATGAACAATGAGTGAAAGAAAAGTTTTTGTGTTATCATTCATATTCTCTGAAAAATGGCCAAGAAATCCTAAATTCTGCCAGGGTATGTAAACTTATGAGTACAACTGTATATATAGTGCTCGGCATAAATAATGAGTACATCCCAACAGATTTGTCAGAAAAACTTTACTTTTTTTCTTTTCAGTCTTTCAGAATCAACATTTTCTATGGGGCACTGTACTACAAAATACTCCCACAAATGCAGGCCATTGATTGCCACCAAGATTTGTTGATTTGCACACACAAAAAGTATTTTTCCTAACAAATTCATTCAAGAACATTTTGCAAAAATAAATACACCCCAAGGAAAAAGTCTCATAGGGCGTACACGCGGTCGGACTTCGTTCGGACATTCCGACAACAAAATCCTAGGATTTTTTCCGACGGATGTTGGCTCAAACTTGTCTTGCATACACAAGGTCACACAAAGTTGTCGGAAAATCCGATCATTCTAAACGCGGTGACGTAAAACATGTACGTCGGGACCATAAACGGGGCAGTAGCCAATAGCTTTCATCTCTATTTATTCTGAGCATGCGTGGCACTTTGTCCGTCAGATTTGTGTACACACAATCGGAATTTCCGACAACAAATTCTGTTGTCGGAAAATTTTATCTCCTTGCTCTCCAACTTTGTGTGTCGGAAAATCCGATGGAAAATGTCCGATGGAGCCCACACACGGTCGGAATTTCCGACAACACGCTCCGATCGGACATTTTCCATCGGAAAATCCGACCGTGTGTACGGGGCATAAGGCTCCTTTCACAGATGTGCCCCTGTTTTTCGGCATCCGCTTGCTCATCAAGAGGTAGCTCCGCTGATCCCCGCTGAGCAGGCTGATGACAGGTCCATCGCCGCTTAGTGAGCAGAGCGGAGACGGACCCAGTCCCGCTCTCCTCTATGGGAAATCGGATGAAAATGGATCGCCTGTCCGTTTTCATCCGATCTGCAAATGGATGGAAAATAGGACCTCCATCCATCTGGATTTTGCAGACAGGATTGGATCAGAATAATGGCGGATGTCAGCAGACATGTGTCTGTTGACATCCGCCGCTCCATAGGGTTGAATAGAGGGTCCGATCACGTCTGAAAAACCAACAGGCGCACCTGATCGAACAGCCCATGTGAAAGGGGCCTTAGGAGCAAAGCTAAATTTTAGACAACAAAATCCTAATTACCAGGACTTCAACTACAAGGGAGAGTCTAATTATTCATTAAACAGGTGTCAGCAGACAGTTGATTATAAAAGGTCGTTGCTTAACAAAGAAAACCCCTCCCATTTCATGCTGCCAGCAATGGCACCACATGGAAGAGAAATGACTGAGAAAGGACTGAGAAAGAAAACAATTTCTTTACACAAAAAAGGTGAAGGCTACAAGAAGTTCTACAAAGCTTTACTTATCAGTCAGAATATTGTAGCAAAATTTATACAAAAAAATGTAACAAAGATGGAACTGCAACCACCTCACAGAGACGTCCAGCCCGTCCACAGTAATGCCCCGTACACACGGTCGGATTTTCCGATGGAAAATGTCCGATTGGAGCGTGTTGTCAGAAATTCCGACCGTGTGTGGGCTCCATCACACATTTTCCATCGGATTTTCCGACACACAAAGTTGGAGAGCAGGAGATAAAATTTTCCGACAACAAAATCCGTTGTCGGAAATTCCGATCGTGTGTACACAAATCCGACGGACAAAGTGCCACGCATGCTCAGAATAAATAAAAGAGATGAAAGCTATTGGCCACTGCCCCATTTATAGTCCCGACGTACGTGTTTTACGTCACCGCGTTCAGAACGATCGGATTTTCCGACAACTTTGTGTGACCGTGTGTATGCAAGACAAGTTTGAGCCAACATCTGTCGGAAAAAATCCTAGGATTTTGTTGTCGGAATGTCCGAACAAAGTCTGACCGTGTGTACGCCCTATTAGAGTATCTTCTGATGAGACGGGTTGAAGAAAATCGCCATGCAAGTTCACTGCAGTTAGCTAAAGAAGTAGAAAGCCAAACTGGGGTGATTGTTTCCCGTGACACAATACGGTGTACACTGCAGGGGAATGGCATGCATGGGTGTCGTCCACGAAGGAAGCCTCTCCTAAAGCCCATTCATAAAAAAGCCTGCCTAGAATTTGCCAGGGAACATGCTGAAAAAGAAGACCACTGGGACTCTGTACTCTGGAGTGATGAGACCAAGATAAATGTTTTTGAAACTGAAGGCTTCAAAACCGTATGGCGTTGCAAAGGTGAGGAATACAAAGAAAAATGCATGGTGCCTACAGTAACACATGGGGGTGGCAGTGTCCTTCTGTGGGGGCTGCATGAGTGCTGCTGGTGTCAGGTAGCTGCATTTCACTGATGTGATCATTAATTCACAGATGTACTGCTCTATAATTGAAAGAGAAGATGCTATCATAACTCTGTGCCCTTGGTTGTTGTGCACTTTTCCAACATGACAATGATGCAAATCACACATCTAATCCCACGTACACACGACCGGACATTCCGTCAGAGTAGACTCTGACGGTCTTTCCGACGGAGTTCCGCTGAAACAGACTTGCCTACACACGATCACACACACGATCACACGATCAAGTCCTTTCGTTTAGAACGCGATGACGTACGACGGGACTAGAAAAAGGAAGTTCAATAGCCAGTAGCCAATAGCTGCCCTTGCGTCGTTCTTGGTCTGTCGGACTAGCATACAGAAGAACGGTTTTCCCGATAGGGGTTGAGTCCATCGGAAAAATGTAAAACGTGTTCTATTTCTAAGTCCGTCAATTTTAGAAAGCAAAAGTCCGATGAAGCCCACACACGATCGCAATGTCCGACAGGAATGATTCCGTCGGACCCTTTCTGCGGGAAAGTCCGGTCGTGTGTACACTGCATAAGGTCACTGCTGCATTTCTGAAGAACGGGGTAAAAGTGATTCGGTGGCCAAGTATGTCTTCTGATCTGAACCCAATCAGGGAACACCTAAGGGGGAATTCTGAAGAGACGAGTTGAGCATAACTCTCCATCCAGCATCCAGGCTCTAAAAGAGGTCGTTCTTGAAGAATGAAAAAAGATAGTTGTTGCAATCTGTCGCCAAATTGTTCATTCCAAACCTAGAAGACTTGGTGTTGTCCTTACAAATCATGAAGGTCATAGAAAATACTAGATGGAGTAGTTTTTATTGTGGTGTGTATTTATTTTTGCATCAACTAATTTGAGTAAAACTGAAGACTTTGTAAACCAAGTTATATTATTAACTTTGTTCTATAACCTGTTTTGTCAACATTTTGGAAATTGTTCTTGTGCTCATTGAGATATTGATTAAAATTTTACCAATATCAAAAGGGGTGTACTCATTTATGCGGAGCTATATATATATATATATATATATATATATATATATATATATATATATATATATATATATATATATATATATATATATATATATTGAATTACTTGTATTTGATGCACCAAATGATTCACCTCTGGTTTTCTGGTTTCACTTTTCACAGCGGCTTTTTTTTCCCCAATTTCTAGAGATCCATCATAGAGAATAAAATTCATGAGTCATGAGAAGATAAGGCTCTAGGAGTAGGATAGAGCAACGGCTTAAGGTCAGCCTTTAACTGCTGACCACACAGATAACTATAATACACATCCCATTCAGTGACCTGCTTAGAGCATCCGAAACCACTTCCCTCGCTGACAGCAGCACTGGCGGGATTAAAGAAAATGAAACCTTTTCAGGAGCAGAAATAGTGGAAGACACCGGTACAAAGGGGGCTTTTTTGTTTCTCTTGTAGCAGGTGAAAAACAGCTTTTGAGAGGATTACACGCAGTATCCCCGAAAATCAAAATTTAATTAATTGAGCTTCGGTGTGCCTTAAGTTAGACATTGGTTTGGGAAGACCAATTTTTTTTTAAACACAAAAAAGTTTCACAAAACTAGGACCAGAGTAAAGGCACATTGCTGCAACTCAGGAACAATGACGGATTGACACTGGAGATTTGAATCAATGGCACAAGGAGTCCCTGGCCAATGGCACACTGGCATCCAGAGTTCCCCAGTCAATGGCTAACCTTTGTTAGAGTCCCCAGCCGATGGAACACCAGCATCCAGAGACCCCAACCAACTGCACACCAGTACCAGAGTAACCTGCCTATTACAGACATCCACCAGAAATACACAGCCAGTAGTCCATTGGTGTAGATGTCCCTAGCCAATGGCATACCAGTGTTTCTCAACTCCAGTCCTCAAGGCGCCCCAACAGGTCATGTTTTCAGGCTTACCATTATTTTGCACAGGTGATTTGATCAGTTTCGCTGACTTAGTAATTACCACAGCTGTTTCATCTGAGGGAAATCATGAAAACCCGACCTGTTGGGGCGCCTTGAGGACTGGATTTGAGAAACATTGGTTCAGAGTAACCTGCCTTTGGCAGACTTGCATCCAGAGATCCCCAGTCAATGGCTAACTTTTGTCCCTAGCCAATGGAACACCAGCATCCAGATTCCACAGCCAATGCGCTTTAGTATCCGGAGTAACCTGCTATGGTAGACGTGCACCAAAAGTACCCTGCCAATGGTTCATTGGCGCCAAGGTCCCTAGTCAATGCCACACCAGTGCATGATGTCAAATGGCGAATGGCAAACAAATTCTTGGGGGACCCAGGCCATTGACATACTAAAAATTGTGACAGACGTGCTATGGAACTCCATATGTATAAAGAACAAATGAACAGAACAGAATGCCTTGGCCTACAAAAAAAAAAAATCAACAAATGTGTTGAACAAATCTGTTATGGCGAAGGATAAACAAGAGCAAAGTACATACACTATATTACCAAAAGTATTGGGAAGGCTGCCATTACACGCACATGAACTTTAATGGCATCCCAGTCTTAGGGCTCTTTCTCATGGGGCGGATCAGTGATGATCCGCCCCGTGAATATCCGCTTGCTCAGCGGGGATCACTCCGCCGATCCTCGCTGAGCAGGAAGATGACAGGTGCATCGCTGCACACTGTGCAGCGACGGACCTGTCAGAGCGCCGCTCTCCCCTATGGACGAATCGGATGATGACGGACCGTAGTGTCCGTCGACACCCGATCCGATCACGGATGGAAAAGTAGGTTTTTCCTCCGTTACACTTTTCGGATCGGAGCGGGTCGGATGTCAGCGGACATGTCACCGCTGACATCCGACGCTCCATAGAGATTCATGTATGTCCGTTTTTTATCCGAAAACGGAAGGATGAAAAACGGACATACGGATCGTTAGTGCGAAAGAGGCCTTCGTCTGTAGGGTTCAATGTTGAGTTGGCCCACCCTTTGCAGCTATAACAGCTTCAACTCTTCTGGGTAGGCTGTCCACAAGGTTTAGGAGTGTGTCTATGGGAATGTTTGACCATTCTTCCAGACGTACATTTGTGAGATCAGGCACTGATGTTGCATGAGAAGGCCTGGCTCACAGTCTCCGCTCTAATTCATCCCAAGGGTGTTCTATTGGGTCGAGGTCAGGACTCTGTGCAGGCCAGTCAAGTTCCTCCACCCCAAACTCGCTCATCCATGTCTTTATGGACCTTGCTTGTGCACTGGTCCAAATCATGTCTTGGGAGGGGGGATTATGGTGTGGGGTTGTTTTTCAGGGGGTGGGCTTGGCCCCTTAGTTCCAGTCAAGGGAACTCTTAAGGCATCAGCATACCAAGACATTTTGGACAATTTCATGCTCCCAACTTTGTAGGAATAATTTGGGGATGGTCCCTTCCTGTTCCAACACGACTGTGCACCAGTGCACAAAGCAAGGTCCATAAAGACATGGATGAGCGAGCTTGGGGTGGAGGAACTTGACTGGCCTGCACAGAGTCCTGACCTCAACCCTTTGGGATGAATTAGAGCTGAGACTGCAAGCCAGGCCTTCTCGTCCAACATCAGTGCCTGACCTCACAAATACACTTCTGGAAGAATGGTCAAACATTCCCATAGACACACTCCTGAACCTTATGGACAGCCTGCCCAGAAGAGTTGAAGCTGTTATAGCTGCAAAGGGTGGGCCAACTCAATATTGAACCCTACGGACGAAGACTGGGACGCCATTAAAGTTTGTGTGTGTGTAAACACAGGCGTCCCAATACTTTTAGTAATATAGTATAGCATTTCTTTCATGCAGACCATGATCTTTTCTTATTTAAATTCAATGTGATGATGGCAGGTTGCTAGATGACTAATCCAACCAAGTCTTTTGATGACATCTAGGACACAATCTGAATCGTGTCTTGATTGAAAAATTGTTCTCACACATCTATGGTCATCTTAAAGGAGCAACAATTTACCCACAACAACAGAGCCATGAAAATGTTGCCTGTTTTTAAATGAGTGGTATATCGACAGAACTTTCATGATCTTCATGATCGGTGAGAGTTGTGATCCCTTCTCTCTGGAGAAAAGGTAAATGATCAGCTATTGGTTGTAACAAATATTTCTAAGTTGCAGGAGGAACCTCTTCACACAATCTGTTTTAGATAATCAGTGCTTGTTGGTGCAAGTATACATGGCCAGGTCGTCTCAAGTGAAGCTTCGAAAATTGCATCAGCTGATTTCTTCATCCTTTTACATCAGCCTTTCTCAACCTTTTTCAACCTTTTCAACACAGAGGAACCCTCAAAATAACTTTCCAGTCTCAGGGAACCACTGCCAAAAAAATACTAAACCTAGAACTCATGATACATTAGTGAGATGGTCAGTGGGAAGAATGCTCCTCACACTAGTGGTCATTGGGAAGAATTAGCTCTTCAAGGATAGCTAAGAAGACCAACTGTGTCAGTTGGAACATATCGGAGAGGCAGAACTGTCTTATTGTTCAAGGAACACCTAGAAAGCTCTGGAGGAACCCTGGTTAAGAAACTATTTTAAAGCAATCATGATATGGGGGGGATGTCAAAAGAAACCATGTACACCTACATGGGATCAAATAGCATGAGCAACGCAACCCATGCCATTCTAGGACAATGGCACACAGACACTGGGATCCCAGGACGGTGCAGTCTAACCAAGAATAACAAAACCAAGATGCTAATTGGTTACTTTGGGGAGGAAGAATAGCCCTTTCTGCACATATTTTGATAAATGAGGCTAACTATGTAAATTGCAGCTTTTACCCGCAATGCACTGCAAAGCATGAACCGGCATACTACAGCCAAAATTGCCCGGGTCATGTCAACCACTTAATAACAGTACACGGCTGTTAATTTCTACAGCAAAACAAAACTTCAAACTGAGAAACCTCTACTGATTGAAAGCAGAGGTCTGGTGAAATGCAGTCCCGGTTCTGTTATTCCTTCCTAACCATCCATGACTACCAGCCTTGAAATAAGATAATCCTCTTGATCGAAGGGGAATTGGGAACAGACCACGCTCTGCTAATGATGCCCTGGCACAGTCGCCAGGTTGTAATGGTTTAGAAAACGGGGAAAGGAGGGAAAAAAAAAAAATGGAGATCCGCAGATAATACTTCTGTCGTTCAGATCATTCCAACACTGTTCTCTAATTTTCTGAGCCTTTGTGGCACTTCCCTTACAAGGCACGGCGCTGCAAATCAATGCGGGTTATAAGGCTTAGTTATGGTTCATTGAAGCACGAGTCACAGTTTAAGTTTTATTACGAAAAACCAACAAAAGCCAAAAGTAAGACACAATGGAAGGCAATTTCTCTTCAGCAACAGAGCAGCAAAGAATAATCAGTACTACCAAATGTATAATATAGTATGTAACATTTCTACATAATATAGTACCCAGCTTTGTAATCCTTTGGGCAGCGTTGTCATTCTTATTGTTTCTTAGGATTATATATGTTAAAAATCAGATCAATTTTTAATTCCTTCCAGGCTAAGATGATTCTGGTCTGAACTCTTATTTTCAAGCTTTCCAAATTGAGTGAACTGTGTACATGCATGTGTGCATTTGTCTACACCATGCATGTCATACTAAGGCTTAACGCACACTGGGCTTCAAAAAAAGTCAGTTCCCTTTACAGAATAGAACGCTTATATAGAGCGTTTTTTTTGTACACAGTTTAGGCGAGTTTTGTATTTTTTCTGTCAGAAAGCTCTAATCAGAAACGCAAACTAGAAGGGTTTTTTTTCTGCCTCTAAAAGCTGAGCTTAAAATATACCTCTAATCGTTCTGATGTGCATGGACACATGAGCTGCTTCTACAGGCAAAACACAAAACTCCTGTAGAAGCAGCGATTTTTAAGCCAGTGTGCATAGACCCTAAAAGTGCTCCATTGAGAACTACAAGAATGGATGTCACAGCTGTGCCGAGTATTCTACAAGAAATGGTTAGAGACATTCTACATGAGATGGCCAGAGACTGTGGACATTCTACATGGGATGGCCAGAAGACTGTGGACATTCTACATGGGATGGCCAGAAGACTGTGGACATTCTACATGGGATGGCCAGAAGACTGTGGACATTCTACATGGGATGGCCAGAAGACTGTGGACATTCTACATGGGATGGCCAGAAGACTGTGGACATTCTACATGGGATGGCCAGAAGACTGTGGACATTCTACATGGGATGGCCAGAAGACTGTGGACATTCTACATGGGATGGCCAGAAGACTGTGGACATTCTACATGGGATGGCCAGAGACTGTGGACATTCTACATGGGATGACGAGAGACTGTGGCCATCCCATGTAGAATGTCCACAGTCTCTGGCCATCCCATGTAGAATGTCCACAGTCTTCTGGCCATCCCATGTAGAATGTCCACAGTCTTCTGGCCATCCCATGTAGAATGTCCACAGTCAAACAGTTGTGCCACTGCCCCACCGCCTGCTTGCCTCTTTGTATCACTTTAGAACTGGTGATGCTCACCCAGAGCTCACTTCTTCTGGAAAGCCATCTCATGTAGAATGTCCACAGTCTCTGGCCATCCCTGGCATCATGTACATGGGTTCCTTAGATGAGCTTTCCAGAAGAAGTGAGCTCTGGGTGAGCATCACCAGTTCTAAAGTGATACAAGGCAAGCAGGCGGTGGAGTAGTGGCACAACAGTATGTTTGACTGTGGAAATTCTACATGGGTTGGCCAGAAGACTGTGGACATTCTACTTGAGATAGCCAGAGACTGTGGACATTCTACATTAGATGGCCAGAAGACTGTGGACATTCTACATGGGATGGCCAGAAGACTGTGGACATTCTACATGGGATGGCCAGAAGACTGTGGACATTCTACATGGGATGGCCAGAAGACTGTAGACATTCTACATGGGATGGCCAGAAGACTGTGGACATTCTACATGGGATGGCCAGAAGACTGTGGACATTCTACATGGGATGGCCAGAAGACTGTGGACATTCTACATGGGATGGCCAGAAGACTGTGGACATTCTACATGGGATGGCCAGAAGACTGTGGACATTCTACATGGGATGGCCAGAGACTGTGGACATTCTACATGTCACGGACAAGGAACCCTTAGCAACCTCTGGCAGGATCTCTGGTTCAAAAAGGCTGCTATAGGGGGTCATAGACCTGATATGAAAGCCACCAGATACAGCCCCAATTAAGAAAACAAATGCAGCCACCAAATCTAAGGACTAGTAAGCTGTGAGGTGACATTTTTGTTCTTGGGTATAGTTATCTTTTTTTTTTTTTCTTTAAAGTTAGATATTGTACTTCCCTTACCGCATACTCCACCCCCAATACCTAGGTGAGGATGATGTCCTTATCCTTCCTGCGAGATCTTAGGGAATACAGAGCAGCTTGAGAAGATGCTCTTACAAGAAACAGACATCTCTCCTCACAAAATTTGGGCTGCTTTGCATTCCCCAGGATCCCTCAAAAGGGAATAGTGACATCACGTCCAGGATTTCGGAAGACATAAGGGTAAGGTAGGTATAACATCAGACTTTTTTCTTTTTATAGCCCCAATCTCTGGCGATCTCATGTAGAATGTCCACAGTCTCTGGTCATCTCATGTAGAATGTCCACAGTCTTCTGGCCATCCCATGTAGAATGTCCACAGTCTTCTGGCCATCCCATGTAGAATGTCCACAGTCTTCTGGCCATCCCATGTAGAATGTCCACAGTCTTCTGGCCATCCCATGTAGAATGTCTACAGTCTTCTGGCCATCCCATGTAGAATTTCTGGCCATCCCATGTAGAATGTCCACAGTCAAACAAACATATTGTCGTGCCACTGCCCCACCGCCTGTTTGCCTCTTTGCCTCTTTTTATCACTTTAGAACTGGTGATGCTCACCCAGAGCTCACTTCTTCTGGAAAGCTCATCTAAGTATCCCATGTACAGGATGCCGGGGATGGTTCCTGGACAGCAGGTATATTTCCCCGTTATTTGGGTTGTGGGGCGCTCTGAGACATTTTGTGCATTCAGGGGATCTCACTAATACAGGGTAAGGGGTTCCAGGGTAGTCTGGTTGGAGAGGAGAGGAATGATTGGCAGGTCTCTCAGGATTGACAAGTCCTCATTTGGGATTCAGAATTTGGAGTTTCAGAGAGACTTTGGGTGGGAAAGGGCCTAAAAAACGCAGATTACAGAGATTTTGGTCCCAAGAGAGTTACCCGCCTGCAAGGGCGGATAAGCAACTTTTTTTGTACTCAGGGGATCTCACTCATACAGGGTAAGGGGTTCCGGGGTAGTCTTATTGAAGAGGAGAGGAATGATTGGCAGGTCTCTCGGGAATTGGCAAGTCCTCATTTGGGATCCGGAATTCGTAGGCTCAGAGAGACTTTGGGTGGGAAAGAAAATCCAAATCCTGATTACAGAGACTGTGGTCCGAAGAGTGTTAACAGCCTGCAAGGGAGGATAAGCGAAATTTTGTGTACTCAGGGGATCTCACTAATACAGGGTGAGGGGTTCCAGGGTAGTCCGGTTGTAGAGGAGAGGAATGATTGGCAGTTCTCTTAGGATTGGAAAGCCCTCATTTGGGATCAGGAATTTGGAGATTCAGTGAGACTTTGGGTGGGAAAAAAACCCCAAAACCCTGATTACAGAGACTTTGGCCCCAAGAGGGTTAACCTGCCTGCAAGGGAGGCTTGAAAAGGAGCAGGAAAGAGTCAGCACCTGTTGAGGTGAGGTAGACTGGAGTGGTTCACAGCTGTGAGAATGTGTGGACTATCTGGCAAGCGAGATAGTGTTTTGGTGAGCTCCTGCGGAATTTGTGGTACCCTGGAGCAGATGGGGATCCCAGAACCTAGTGTGGGACTGGTATACTAGCAGTGAGCCATTCTGTTTTTGCTATACTGTTTTTGAAAGCTCAATAAAAGACTGCTTACTTTTACAAGCTGCTGGCTGGTGATCCCAGGCTCTCCATATTACACCCCTTCCTCTTACCCATCAGTGTACACTGCAGACACTCCCATCGAGAGCCTGATTTTCTCTCTCAACTAATGTACTGCATCTCTGAACAAAGCTGAGCTGGATCTTTTCATTTTTTCACTTCATTCTTGAAAAATAAAAATGGGCCCTGAATAAGGCATCGCTCAGATTTAAAAAAAACAAAAAAAAAACATCAAACTGTTGATTTAAAATAAGCATTGCATAATATGTCAGCACTATGTAAATGAATACAATATATAAAGCGAGTCTATTTGTGGTGGATGCTGGGCGAGCTTTTAATTTAATTTTCTGTTTAACAAAAAAAATTACATTTAAATAAGAATAATTTCACTTCAAACAGCAAAGCGGACTTCAAAAACAGAAAAAGATTAATCAATTTTTACACAATTTGCATTAATTATTCACTTTAAACGTTCACTTAGCAACTCCGAAATGTAGAATGAATGCGGCTGCCAACATATTATGCAATTTAGGCAAGCAAAGATATTTTGGCCCCGTTTGCTAAAATCAGGGAGCTACAATCCGAAGGAAACAAGCACAGGAACCATGTCGGAGGTCGGAGATCTGTAGCATGATGGAGGGTCCATGGCGCTCTGTATTCACAGTATTGTCCTTAGTCTTCTGGCATCACTCAACCCAGAAGACTGAGGACATCTTGTGGTGGGCAAAAAGTACTGCGGGGGACAGCTGCAGATTCAGATAAGAATTGCAGTCAGAAACAAAAAACAAAAAACAAAAAAAACACTAATGCTGCATACACATGACCGGACTTTCCGGCAGAAAAGATCGTGTGTGGGGCTTCATCTGACCCTTTTTTCCGAAAATTACGACGGACCTAGAAATAGAAGACATTTCAAATCTTTCCAACGGACTCCTATCGGGAAAACCGTTCGTCTGTATGCTAGTCCGACGGACCAAGAACGGCGCAAGGGCAGCTATTGGCTACTGGCTATTGAACTTCCTTTCTCTAGTCCCGTCGTACGTCATCACATTCTAAACGAACGGACTTTGGTGCGATCGTGTGCAGGCAAGTCTGTTTCAGCGGAAGTCCGTCGGAAAGACCGTCAGACTTCGGTCCAACGGAAAGACCGGTCGTGGTGTGTACGCGGCATGAGGGACCATAGGTCTTAATTGGCTTTTCTCTCCAGGAGGACAGCACCATTTTTGTTCAGGCATCATCCAAAGTCACTATTAGGGATGTCCTCAGGTGGGCGGGTTCGGAAACAAACCCCACCGTGAAGCGACCAAAGCTGACAGCCACACATATGCAAGGAGCGAGTTTACATGCAGCTGCCGGGCAGTGAATGTCTCGCCACCTATTATTGGCTGTTGGCTTTGACAGCTCCCTAGTGAGATAGTTCGGGCGGGTTCGCACTGGTGTCCAAATACGCCTGAGCTCATCACTAGTTACTATCTACTTCCTGGGTGAGGTGGCTGCTCAGAGAGGAGACAATTGCCTGTGTTCTCGTCTTTCTTCAAAAATGTCTGACAAAGATCCGCCCCTGCTGCAGCCGCGCACCATGTGCTTAAACAGAGTTACAATGCTGCAGTCTGATCAACGGTGAAGAGGAGACTGAGGGAATGCTTCTTCCTGCCTGCAGCAGACTGAAGAAATCCTCTCTGCCTATTATAAATATTCCTATCAGACATGTCTCTGGGAAAAGGCTCAGCAGTAGCGGGTGTTGCAGCAACTACCAGTTGGAAACATCACAGATCAACGTACGTATTCGCCAGCACACCATGGATCATCAAATATCGTCCGAAGCTTTTATTGCAGAGAAATCGCAGGCATGTATGTGCCTGATGAAGGGGTCCAGGGGAGGCGCTGAAATGTTGCACTTAGTCCTTTGTGATGTGATCTATCTGCAATAAAAGCTTTGGACGACATTTGACGATCCACGGTGTGCTGGCGAAGATGCACATTGCTCATCTCAGCCCAACCACTGGATTTAAAAGTGGCTTTTTCAATGATAAAAGGCCAATCTTTTTGATAAACAATACTGCTGCCATATGTTGTGACATGTCAAATGGATTCATGTAGAATTGTAAAGTTACTGAGAGATCCCTTTTAAATCCAAGTTAATCTAAGCATATACAGTGCTGGGAAAAAGTATTAGCCCCCTTCCTGTTTTTTTTTTTGTTTTGCATACTTGACACACTTTCAGAACATCAAGCAAATTTTATTACACAAAAATAAGTCAAGTAAATACAAAATGCAGTTTTTAAATGATTTCATTTATTAAAGCGGAGTTCCGCCAAAAAAAAAAAAAAATGTTAAAAGCCAGCAGCTACAAATACTGCAGCTGCTGACTTTTAATATAAGGACACTTACCTGTCCAGGGAGCCCACGATGTCGGCAGCCAAAGCCGATCTGTCCGTCGGTTCTCGGCTGCTGCCGCTGCCATCCTCGGTAAGGGAATCAGGAAGTGAAGCCATGCAGCTTCACTTCCTGATTCCCTACTGCGCATGTCGCGCTGCGCGTCCTCACTGAACCCTGCTGTCCCAGAAGACAGCGGGGGGGGGGGACAGAGTAGACACCGGAAGTGGCGTAGGTCACGCGATCACCACAGTGATCTATGCCAGGAAGTGGGAGCAAATACCTGTATTAGACATGTATCTGCTCCCTCCTTCCCCCTGAAAGGTGCCAAATATGACACCGGATGAGGGGGGGGGGGAGGATTCCAAAAAGTGGAAGTTTTATTTTTGGGTGGAACTCCACTTTAAGGGAAAAAAACAAAACAGCTTGGCCCTATGTGAAAAGTAATTGCCCCCTAAACCTAATAACTGATTGTGCCACCCTTGCAATCAATCCTTTGCAATAACTGGCAATGAGTCTTTCACATCGCCATGGAGGAATTTTGGCCCACTCATCTTTGCAAAATTGTTTTAATTCAGCATCATTTGGGGGTTTTCCAGGATGAACGGCCTGTTTAAATTAATGCCACAGCATCTCAATGGGATTGAAGTCCGGACTTTGACTAGACCACTCCAAAACCTTAATTATTATTATTATTTTTTTTAAACCATTCAGAGGTGGACTTTCTGGTGCATTTCAGATAATTGTCCTGCTGCATAACCCAAGTGCGCTTGAACTTGAGGTCACGTACTAGTGGTCAGACATTCTCCTTCAGGATTTTCTGGTAGAGCGCAGAATTCATGGTTCCAACAATTATGGCAAGTCCTCCAGACCCAGACCACCACACTACCACCACCATGTGTGACTGTTGGTATGATGTTCTTTATATGAAATGCTGTGTTATTTTTACGCCAGATTTAACGGGACGCACATCTTCCAAAAAGTTAAACTTTTGTATCATCACTCCACAGAATATTTGCCCAAAAGTCTTGGGTAAAATCAAGGTTTTTTTTTGGCAAATGTGAGAGCCTTTCTATTCTTTTTGGTCAGCAGTAGCTTTGGCCTTGGAACACTCCTATGGATGCCATTTTTGCCCAGTCTCTTTCTTATTGTTGAATCATGAACACTGATCTTACCTGAGGGCAAGTGAGGCCTGCAGTTCTTTAGATGTTGTTCTGGGTTCTTTTATGACCTCCTGGATGAGTCGTCGTTGGGCTCTTGGAGTAATTTTGGTAGGCCGGCCACTCCTGGGATGGTTCACCACTGTTCCAAGATTTCTCCATTTGTGGCTAATGGCCCTCACCATGGTTCGCTGGAGTTCCAAAGCCTTAAAAATAGCTTTGTAACCCTATCCACACTGACACATCAATTCCTTTGGTTTTGGCCTTGGAACTCTCCCATGGACCCCATTTTTGCCCAGTCTCTTTCTTATTGTTGAATCTTGAACACTGACCTTACCTGAGGCAAGTGAGGCCTGCAGTTCTTTAATGACCTCCTGGATGAGTGGTCGTTGGGCTCTTGGAGTAATTTTGGTAGGCCGGCCACTCCTGGGATGGTTCACCACTGTTCCAAGATTTCTCCATTTGTGGCTAATGGCCCTCACCGTGGTTCGCTGGAGTTCCAAAGCCTTAAAAATAGCTTTGTAACCCTTTCCACACTGACACATCAATTACTTTGGTTTTGGCCTTGGAACTCTCCCATGGACCCCATTTTTGCCCAGTCTCTTTCTTATTGTTGAATCTTGAACACTGACCTTACCTGAGGGCAAGTGAGGCCTGCAGTTCTTTAGATGTTGTTCTGGGTTCTTTTATGGCCTCCTGGATGAGTTGTCGTTGAAATCTTGGAGTAGTTTTGGTAGGCCGGCCACTCCTGGGAAGTTTCACCACTTCCAAGCCTTCTCCATTGGTGGATAATGGCTCTCACCGAGGTTCGCTGGAGTGCCAAAGCCTATGGCTCCTTTTACACTACCTCGACTTCAAAGTTGCGCAATTTTGCCGCGATGTAAGGGAATGCCTGTGTAAACTTGAGGTTTATGAACCTCAAATTGCATCAAAGTTGGACAAAAGTAGTGCAGGGGCTACTTTGAAGTCACACAGATATGGAATGGTACTCAGTGGAAATCATGGGGTATGACTTGTCATAATTCGCATAAGTGTGAAAGGGGCCTTAGAAATAGCTTTGTAACCTTTTTCCAGACTGATACATGTCAATTACTTTTTTTTCTCATCTATTCTTTAACTTCTTTAGATTTCGGCATGATGTGTGGCTTTTTGAGATCTTTTAGCGTGCTTCACTTTGTCAGACAGCTTCTATATATGGGATTTCTTGATTGAACAGATCAGGCAGTAATCAGGCCTGTTTCTCCTGCAAAAGTTGAGTTTGGCCCCGTCCCCTGGCACCAAGCCTTCCCTTGGTAACAGGAAAAGACCCTCTAAAAGGAGGTAAGTGATCTCTCCTGCAGCAAAATGAACCACGAGTTTCTTTAGCTTACAAAGCAAGTGCTCATAATTTGAGATTGAGCAAGTTTTTTCTGAGTGGAGATTTCCTTTAAGACCCCGCTGTATATCTGGGAATAAACACGGAGTGTGGATAACCTTTCTGCCCTCTAGTTGTAGACTGATTTTACACTTATGGAAGAAATTACAAAGCCAAAGCTGCTCTAACCCCAGCCAAATACATTTTTATTTACTGTAATGCCACATTAGGGCAGTTTACGTAGGATTCTAAGAATGTAAACAGCCAATTTGATGCTTTATAAAAATCCTTTTTTTTGTTGGACTGGAGGGTTTAAAAGTAGAAATTCAAAAGCCGTTTGCAACCTTTTTTAAAAGCAGAACTCCAGCAGGAAATCAGCAGTTCATTGAAAGCTGAACAAAAAATCGTTTTTACTGCAACATTCACCTTTAACCCTGAGATTTCCCCCGCAGTACTTTTATTCAGCCACTGGATGTCCTCAGTCTAAAGGCCAGCATTAATTACTCACTTCCTCTGAGCCCAGGCCATCCTGAAGCTACTCCCAGCCTGTGACTGCACAGTGAAAGGAGAAGCAGCACAGTGATAAGCGCGTGATCATTCTGCTCTCTCCTCCTATCAGCATGCTTCTTGTCAGCACATAAACCGATTGCCTTCCTGTGCTGCTTTTTGCTCTCACACTCCATCCCAGCTGTACAATGTTACAGGGGACAATTACACAGATAATCAGGGCACTAATTATCAGTGTCCTGATTATCATTGCAGCCCCATCTGTGCCAGTGCCCACCAGTGGCGCCTATCAGTGCCACCTCATCAGTGCACATTAGTGAAGGAGAAAAAAAATTACTTATTTGCAAAATATTATAGGAGAAACACATTTTCGGGTTTTTCGTTTGTTTAGCAAAAAAAAATGGTTATTAAATAAAATTGCTCTCATACGCCATCCCAGCTGTACAGTGTTACAGAGGACATTTACACAAATAATCAGGGCACTAATCATCAGTGCCCTGATTATCAGTGCAGTCCGAACTGTGCCTATCAGTGCCCATCGGTGGCGCCTATCAGTGCCCATCGGTGGCGCCTATCAGTGCCCATCGGTGGCGCCTATCAGTGCCCATCGGTGGCGCCTATCAGTGCCCATCGGTGGCGCCTATCAGTGCCCATCTGTGGCGCCTATCAGTGCCCATCTGTGGCGCCTATCAGTGCCCATCAGTGGCGCCTATCAGTGCCCATCAGTGGCGCCTTTCAGTGCCCATCAGTGGCGCCTTTCAGTGCCCATCAGTGGCGCCCATCAGTGCCCATCAGTGGCGCCCATCAGTGGCGCCTATCAGTGGCAATCAGTAGCGCCTATCTGTGCCACTATCAGTGATGCCAATCAGTGTCACCTCATCAGTGACCATCAATAGCGCCCATCAGTGGCACCCATCAATGCCACCTCATCAGTGCCCATCCGTGGCGCCTATCAGTGCCCATCCGTGGCGCCTATCAGTGCCCATCCGTGGCGCCTATCAGTGCCCATCCGTGGCGCCTATCAGTGCCCATCCGTGGCGCCTATCTGTGCCACTATCAGTGGTGCCAATCAGTGTTACCTCATCAGTGCCCATCAATAGTGCCCATCAGTGGCGCCTATCAGTGACCATCAGTGGCGCCTATCAGTGACCATCAGTGGCGCCTATCAGTGACCATCGGTGGCGCCTATCAGTGACCATCGGTGGCGCCTATCAGTGACCATCGGTGGCGCCTATCAGTGACCATCGGTGGCGCCTATCAGTGCCCATCGGTGGCGCCTATCAGTGCCCATCGGTGGCGCCTATCAGTGCCCATCGGTGGCGCCTATCAGTGCCCATCTGTGGCGCCTATCAGTGCCCATCAGTGGCGCCTATCAGTGCCCATCAGTGGCGCCTTTCAGTGCCCATCAGTGGCGCCTTTCAGTGCCCATCAGTGGCGCCCATCAGTGCCCATCAGTGGCGCCCATCAGTGGCGCCTATCAGTGGCAATCAGTAGCGCCTATCTGTGCCACTATCAGTGATGCCAATCAGTGTCACCTCATCAGTGACCATCAATAGCGCCCATCAGTGGCACCCATCAATGCCACCTCATCAGTGCCCATCCGTGGCGCCTATCAGTGCCCATCCGTGGCGCCTATCAGTGCCCATCCGTGGCGCCTATCAGTGCCCATCCGTGGCGCCTATCAGTGCCCATCCGTGGCGCCTATCTGTGCCACTATCAGTGGTGCCAATCAGTGTTACCTCATCAGTGCCCATCAATAGTGCCCATCAGTGGCGCCTATCAGTGACCATCAGTGGCGCCTATCAGTGACCATCAGTGGCGCCTATCAGTGACCATCAGTGGCGCCTATCAGTGACCATCAGTGGCGCCTATCAGTGACCATCTGTGGCGCCTATCAGTGCCCATCAGTGGCGCCTATCAGTGCCCATCAGTGGCGCCTATCAGTGACCATCAGTGGCGCCTATCATGTCACCTCATCAGTGCACATCAGTGGCGCCCATCAATGCCACCTCATCAGTGCCCATCAGTGGTGCCCATCAGTGCCACCTCATCAGTGCCCATCAGTGGCACCTATTAGTGCCCATCAGTGGCACCCATCAGTTACCATCAGTGGCGCCTATCAGTGCCCATCAGTGGCGCCTCATCAGTGCCGTCTCATCAGTGCCCATCAGTGGCGTCTCATCAGTGTTCATCAGTGCCCATCAGAGCAACCTTATGAGCGCACATCAGTGAAGAAGAAAAATTACTTATTTGCAAAATGTTATAACAAAAAACTAAGAAACTTTTTTTTTTTTTAATTTTCTGAATTTTTTCATTTGTTTAGCAAACAATAATAAACCGAGAGGTGATTAAATACCACCAAAATAAAGCTCTATTTGTGTTTAAAACAAAAATTAAAACAAAATGTCATTTGGGTACAATGTTGCATGATCGCGCAATTGTCATTCAAAGTATGACAGCGCTGAAAGCTGAAACTTGGCCTGGGCAGGAAGAGGGTGAGAGTGCCCGGTATTGAAGTGGTTAAAAAGAGATTCAGATGACGTTGCCCCTGCCCCGATTTGGAAACAAGGAGTGGTCACCTACAGGTGCTAATATTCTAACTTTGTCCCTATAAGAGCCCTGGGGGACCTCCATACAATCACACAACAGAGAAGGTCCCCATTTCCTGTAGTTATACTGACATTACAATCCAGGGACAGATACTTGCTGTGCTTTGTGAAGTTATCGGCTACTGGTGTCCAGGCATTACTTTCCAGCACTCTTGCCAGACAACAGAATGTAATGGGGTGGGGTGGGGTGGGGTGGGGGTGGGGGTCAGAGGCATCGAACGTGAAATCCAGCCTCTTAAAGATTAAAGTCAGCAGCAGACACAGGGGAGTGTTTTCTTAATAACTGAAAACATGAGTGAGACCTGAATGTGCTCATTGTTAGACAGGACGGGGTCTGCGAGAAGCAGGACAGGCTGGCGACATGGCTGCAGTACAGTCACACACAAAGCCTGGCGAGACGATCGCTCTGCAGCCACTATGAGAAATAAATATCCGTCTGCGAACTTTTAAAGCTGAAATAAAGACGCAAAAAAAAAAAAAAAAAGAGGAAATATATTTCTCAATACCCAGTAAGGATATAAATCCACTTTGTGTGCACCAAAGACATTTGCAAACCCAGATATTCCTTTGTAAAAGTAGCTGTGACATCATCACTGTGCTGTCAGAGAGCAGAGCTGTGGGAGGGGCCCAGCAGAAAAATGCAGGAGGGGGCGGAGACAAGACCAGCCACTCAGCACAAGGAGAGAGAGCAGCAGTGAGTGGTCTTTATTACAGGAAGTCTCACACTGGATGACTGCACAGATCTGGAAGAAATACACAAAGATCACAGAGATTCCAGGAAGAATACACACAATGAAAGTATTTCTACAGTGAGGTCGATTTACTAAAACTAGAGAGTGCAAAATCTGGTGCAGCTCTTCGTAGAAACCAATCAGCTTCCAGGTTTTTTGTTCACACTGTTCCGACACGGAAGTTGCACAACTTCTGATGTGACTTTGCTTCATGTCAGACTTCAATAAACGGGACCCGAATTTGAGTCTGGTATGGATCTTGAGGGGAAACCCCACGTCAAAAAAAAACATTAAACAAAAACCCGTGATTCAAATCGCCCAGGTGTGAATAACCTCTAAAAAAAAATTTAAATTAAATACATTATTAATAATAATAAATAAAATAACACCACCCAAACTTGAACAAAAAAATACATTATTAATAATCATTTTTTTTGTGTTAGAGTGTTTAGTTATTATTATTATTATACAGTATTTATATAGCGCCAACAGTTTACGTAGCGCTTTAGTTATTTATTATTTTATTTTTTAAGGGCTAAGGGTTAAAGTTAAGGGTTAATTATTTATTGTTACTTAGTATTTATTTATAGAATTTTTTTTTTTTTTTTATTTATGATTTAAATTGATATTTTGTGTATTTATTTTACATTTATTCATTCATTTATTATTTGTATAGTAATAATAATAAATATAATAAAATAATAGTAGATAACTCTAACCCCAACTCCTAATCCGAAACTGAACTCGAACCCCTCACCCGAATGAAAAAACATTATAATAAATGAATAAGAATAAGAGAAAAAATAAAAGCTAAAGGAAAAGCTAAAAAAAAGCTGCAATACATAGATAACAGTTTTCTCTACGGCACTGACAAATTAAAAAAAAAAAAAAACGCCAAAGTCCAAAAACGCTGCATAGAAATGCGCAAACACGCATCAAAAAATGCGTAAAAGAAAAAAAAAATGTTACTTAGTATTTATTTATAGAATTTTTTTCTATTTATTTATGATTTTTATTTGTGTATTTATTTTACATTTATTCATTCATTATTCGTATAGTAATAATAATAAATATAATAAAATAATAATAGATAACTCTAACCCCAACTCCTAATCCGAAACTGAACTCGAACCCCTCACCCGAATAAAAAAACATTATAATAAATGAATAAGAATAAGAGAAAAAATAAAAGCTAATGGAAAAGCTAAAAAAAAGCTGCAATACCTAGCAACAAATGATGCAACAGATAACAGTTTTCTCTACGGCACTGACAAATAAAAAAGAAAAAAAAAGCCAAAGTCCAAAAACGCTGCATACAAACGCGCAAACACGCGCCAAAAAATGCGTAAAAGAAAAAAAACAAAAAAAAATAAAAATTGTTACTTAGTATTTATTTATAGAATTTTTTTTCTATTTATTTATGATTTTTATTTGTGTATTTATTTTACATTTATTCATTTATTATTTGTATAGTAATAATAATAAATATAATAAAATAATAATAGATAACTCTAAACCCAACTCCTACTCCGAAACTGAACTCAAACCCCTTACCCAAATGAAAAAACATTATAATAAATAAATAAGAATAAGAGAAAAAAATTAAAGCCAATGGAAAAGCTAAAAAAAGCTGCAATACCTAGCAACAAATGATGCAACAGATAACAGTTTTCTCTACGGCACTGACAAATAAAAAACGCCAAAGTCCAAAAACGCTGCATACAAAGCACAAACACGCGCCAAAAAATGCGTAAAAGAAAAAAGAAAAAAACAGGAAAAAACGCCTGAAAATCGCTGAAAGACGCTACGCTCCGGTGTGAATGAGCCCTTAATCAGGAGGCGACATATCGCCTGCTCACCGCCTTTCAAAGGCCTCTGAAAAGTATTCCTCCATGGATCGCTTTTCAGAGGGGCAGCAAGGTCTGCGGCACATGTGAATGAGCCCTAAAGAGAACCTGTTCTCATACCAAGTGACTAGGGAGAGGGAATGTGGTAAGTAATCATCACTCTCCAGGTCAGAGCGGGGGGGGGGGGGGGGGGGGGATTCCTCGCTGTCACCTCCGCCTTTGATAATCAGCGATGGAGAGGAAGCAATTACTGTCAGCGGCATTTTAGGAGCGTCTGAGATTTCAGCGGCGGCCCCGGCACAGGAGTCGGGTTTGGAGTGAACATGTCAGACATTCTAAACCTTTAAAAGTAAATTCTCTGAACAATATTAGACACCAGAAGTGCCAGAAAGTCCTCTCCTCTGCACCCCTCCCATTCACGTTGTTAAAGCTGGTTATACCCCACCCCACCCCCCCAATAAACATGCTAATGACATTATTAATAAAACCTTTCCGTCTTTATTACATACATTATTTTAGTCGCAGTGATGTCATCGCTGGGTCCTCTGTGCTTCTCTATGTAGTGCGGGCCGATCATGGGTGGTGGGAGGGGCCAGCAGGGTTCTGTACATATCTTCCTGAAAACATTCACAGCACCCGGCCTCAGTACTAGGGATGCACTGATGCTGATACCAAGCATTAGTGTTAGTATCGGTACTCGCACAAATGCTCCCAATACAAAAAAACGATACTTTGCAATACAAAATAAATAAGCGCAAATCGCACAGCAAAAAAATAAATAAATTGCTTGGCATTTGAACAGAAATGCAGTGCGATTCCTCTCCAACATCGCATGCGATTTCCCCGACCACTCCTTTGTGTGTGAAAAAAAAAAAAAAAGGGAAAAGCGCCATCTAGTGGGCAGTTTAAAAAATGTTAGAACCCCAAGTACATATCTGGCCACATGCAGTTTAGACTCCTTTCACGCTAAAAAAAAAAGTGCCTGAAAAAGCTCACAAAAACCTATTTCCATTAAAATCAACGAATGCTTTCACACTGGGGCAGTGCGCTGGCAGGGAGGTGAAAAAAACTCCCCTCTCCATTGAAATTAATGGAAAGCGCTTCAAAAGCGCTCAAATGTTTTACTGGCAGTTCAGAAGCCCCTTAGTGTGAAAGGGGCCACTGGGGCGGCGTCGGTGGTAAAACGCCGCTATTTTTAGACCCCTTTCACACTGGGGTGCTTTGCAGGCGCTACAGCGCTAAAAATAGCGCCTCCAAAGTGCCCTGAAAGAGCCGCTGCTGTGTCTCCAGTGTGAAAGCCCCGAGGGTTTTCACACTGGAGCGGTGCGTTTGCAGGACGCTAAAAAAAGTCCTGCTGGTAGCATCTTTGGAGCAGTGAAGGACTGGTGTGTATACACCGCTCCTTACCCGCTCCTGCCCATTGAAATCAGTGGGGCAGCACGGCTACACCGCCGGCATATCGCTGCTGCAGCAGCACTTTACGGTGGTTTTAACCCTTTCTCGGCCGCTAGCAGGGGGTAAAACCGCCTCCGCTAGCGGCCGAATACGCCGCTAAAACGACGGTAAAGCGGCGCTAAAAACATCGCCCTTGTGATGATTTGCTATCATCGGCGGACCGGGACACCTATATAGATTATTTTCCATATGTCCCGTTGACTTCAAGGCAAAAACGCGTCCCGTTGACTTCAAGGCAAAAACACGTCCCGTTGACTTCAAGGCAAAAACGCGTCCCGTTGACTTCATTGCAAAATCGCGTCCCGTTGACTTCAATGCAAAAACACCAGCCACATTCATTAAAATTGTTTTTTTTTTTTTTTTTAAACTGCCCATTTCGGTTTCAGTTTCCGGCATCGGAATTTTCATTTTGGTGCACCCCGACTTCAAAACCCTCAATATATGAGCCATCCGGCAGCCTCGGACGCGGGGTCATGAAAACAGAGAATACACCAAAATGTACATGGGTCCTGTCATCACAAGGCAGTCGCCTGTCCTCCAATACAACACGCCATGACGGCACCGGCACAGCTCACCCGTCTGGTGACAGGTTTGTAATGTCAGTATTTGTGGTCAGTGAACCGTGGCTGTGATTTACCATGACACAAGGTCACGTCATTGGTCTTGACCCCATACCCTAGAGCAGGGATATGCAATTAGCGGACCTCCAGCTGTTGCAAAGCTACAAGTCCCATCATGCCTCTGCCTTTGGGTGTCATGCTTGTGGCTGTCAGAGTCTTGCTATGCCTCATGGGAATTGTAGTTCTTCAACAGCTGGAGGTCCGCTAATTGCATATCCCTGCCCTAGAGCATCCAGGTATGATACTGCGCTGAGGAACACTGCCCTCTACTGCTCAGAGGTGAACACTGCACCTTCACTATACAGTCATTTCCCCAGGTGTCAGCTACTGCACTGGGCAACAATGCCCCCTACTGCAGTGCTCAGAGAAGAACACTACACCTTCAATATACAGGGATTGCCCCAGATGTCAGCCACTGCACTGAGGAACACTGCCCCCTACTGCTCAGAGGGGAATACTGCACCTTCACTATACAGTCATTTCCCCACTTGTCAGCTACTGCACTGGGCAACACTGCCCCCTACTGCTCAGAGCAGAACACTACACTTTCAATACACAGTCATTTCCCTAGATCAGTCATTCTCAACCAGGGTTCCTCCAGAGGTTGTTAGGGGTTCCTTCAGCATTGGGCAAGTTCTGCCTCTCAGATAAGTTCCCACTGACACCATTGATCTTTTTAGCTATATGTAAGGAGGTAATACTTCCCAATGACCACAAGTGTAAGGACCACCCTTCCCACTGACCATCACACTAATGTACCATGAGTTGTAGATTTCTAATTTTTAGCAGGGGTTCCCAGAGACCGCAGAACTATTTCAAGGAGGGTTCCTGTGTGTTGAAAAGGTTGAGAAAGGCTGCCCTAGATGTTGGCCATTGCCCAGGAGAACACTGCCTCCTACTGGTCAGATGGAAACACTACACCTTCAATATACAGTCGTTTCCCCAGATGTCAGCCACTGCACTGGGGAACACTGCCCCCTGCTGGTCAGAGGTGAACACTGCACCTTCAATATACAGTCATATCCCCAAATGTTGTCCACTGCACTGGGGGACACTGCCCTCTACAGCCCAGAGGGGAATACTGCACCTTTAATATACAGTCAACGCCCCAGATGTCAAACACTGCACTGGGGAACACTGCCCCCTACTGATCAGATGGGAACACAGCCCCTTCAATATACAGTCAATTCCCCAGATGTCAGCCACTGCACTGGGGAACACTGCCCCCTACTGCTCAGAGCGGAATTCTGCACCTTCAAAATAAAAAATCATTTTTAACCTAGAATTTAAAAAAAATGACTCCTTCCATGGTGGCATTTTTTTAGGTAAATAACCGATTTCAGAAGAACACTTCTTCATCATAATTGCCAGGTCTATACACCCGCAAAGTTCCTGATAATGAACAATTGTACTGGATCCTCTCCTGTACTGAATGGCTTATTCTGATTCCACTGCACACTGTGAGCTTCTCACAATGTGCATTAGAAGCTGCAGCAAGTCAGATAGAGACCACCGCATTTCCTGGATGGAGGACGTCCAGCATCAACCAGCCCTTACCCCTCCAGCCCCACTGTGCCTGGCTCACCTCTTTCATTCACTGTAATTTAGTTCTGTCAATCATGGAAGTTCTGCCTCATGTGTAAGTGTTACCTAGGGCGGTCAACATTTAAAACTGAATCTGTCTAGGTACTCCTCCAGACTTATACTCACTCATCAAGGCATTTGTATATTTGCATAGCTCCTACCAAGAGCCAGCCCAGCGATTGCACTCTTTGTGAATAACTCGGCGGCGGGGGGCTGAACTTCCAGATGAGTTTGCTGTGGAAGTGGGAGCAAATAAGTGGAGCTTCCCTTTTGGGTGGTCCCTCTCTGTCCAGCATTGTCCATGAGTGTCTCAGCCATCCGAAATTATCCTTCCTGATTGGCTGAGACACAGCAGCAGTGCCATTGGCTCCCGCTGCTGTTAATCAAAGTCAGCTAGCCAAACAGGGGAGAGAGAGGGGCGGGGCCGGGTCAGGGCTCTGTGTCTGAATGGACACAGGGGGCTGTGACTCAGCTCAGGTGCCCCCATAGCAAGCTGCTTGCTGTGGGGGGCAGTCAACAGGAGGGAGGGGCCAGGAGCTCCAAAGAGGGACCCCAGAAGAGGAGGATCTGGGCTTCTCTGTGCAAATCCACTGCAACAAAGGAGGTAAGTATAACATGTTTATTATTTTTATAGGGAAAAAAAAAAGCCTTTACAATCACTTTAATGACTTACAGAGAGCAAGCCTCCAGCAAATCTTTTGCTACCTGTCAATTGGAGAGCTCTCGTTCTGCCCCAGCTGGGGCTGTGTCGTGCCTCTGCAGAGAGACTACTGCTTACCCACTTACAGACAGCAAGGATCCCGCTTTTTCAGCATGCTGGCAGAGGACAGGCTTCTATATATAGGCTGTGGCAGCTTTAGGAAGCAAACTGTAAGCCATTGAGCACCTTTTGTTTGAAACACTTGGAACGTATTTAGCCGATTTAAACTGAAGGTTCAGTTGAGTCTGAAGTGACTGCGATAGTCAGATTGTTCAATATTGTGGAGTTGGCTGCTCTGTGACCTTACAAAATACAACTTCGTTCTCAAAAAAAAAAAAAAAAGTTGAATATCTCCTGCTTTCCTAATGCGGCCTGGTCCTGAACTCCTCTAATGAGGCCGCTGATCCCTTGATCTGGAGGCTCGGCGTTCATTGCGTCACCCGGCTCACAACGAACACACAGATGCACCGGCTAACATCAGTACCCCCCTAATCTCGTCTCCCCCGAGCGCTCGCACGAGTTCAAAACGTACCGCCGGTATCGAGCAGAAAACAACGCTCGGCTTTTGGAGATTTTTCGCCGGAAAGTGGAAACAGATCCGTCTGGTGAATACGACGCAAGGGAATCATTTGGGGACAGCGGGGGGGGGGGGGGGGGGGGGGACCAGATTCAATTATTCGAGGAATTTCCAATCTACAGATTTCATTGACCCTTTCCCTGCCAGGAAGTCCTTCCTACAGATATTAAAAAAGGGCAAAAGTTTAACTTGTATTCGTAAGACAAGATCTGGAATAACATCCAACGCTTTTGCACGTGTCGCCGGCTTAGCAGAATCCCGGATGTATGGATTACAAAAATATAACAGGCGCAGATGTGTCCAGTAAGAAAAAAAAAAAAAATTATACTCAAAAGGAAAAAAAGTTATTGTTAACAACTATTTCTGGCAATTTCTGTTTACATGTAAAAATCTTTTTTTTTTTTTTTTTTTTTTTTATACAAAGTTACTTAGAACCCCCAAAACATAATGTATATTTTTTAAAGGTGCACCGAATGGAAATTTTGGTGCCGAAACCAAAAATGCAGGATGCACTTTGCTTAAAACCAAAACCGAAAATTACAGTTTTTAAAAAATATTTATTTTTATATATATAAATTGTATTGTATTTGACTTTTAAAATGCAGTCTGCAGTTTCTGCCCATTTCTTGTATCATGTCCACAGTCTCTGACCATCTCTTGTATCGCGTCCTCAGTCTCTGACCATCTCTTGTATCATGTCTGCAGTCTCTAAATAACCATCTCTTGTATCGCGTCCTAAGTCTCTGACCATCTCTTGTATCACGTCCTCAGTCTCTGACCATCTCTTGTATCATGTCCTCAGTCTCTGACCATCTCTTGTATCACGTCCTCAGTCTCTGACCATCTCTTGTATCACGTCCTCGGTCTCTGACCATCTCTTGTATCACGTCCTCGGTCTCTGACCATCTCTTGTATCATGTCCTCAGTCTCTGACCATCTCTTGTATCATGTCCTCAGTCTCTGACCATCTCTTGTATCATGTCCTCAGTCTCTGACCATCTCTTGTATCACGTCCTCAGTCTCTGACCATCTCTTGTATCACGTCCTAAGTCTCTGACCATCTCTTGTATCACGTCCTCAGTCTCTGACCATCTCTTGTATCACGTCCTCAGTCTCTGACCATCTCTTGTATCATGTCCTCAGTCTCTGACCATCTCTTGTATCATGTCCTCAGTCTCTGACCATCTCTTGTATCATGTCCTCAGTCTCTGACCATCTCTTGTATCACGTCCTAAGTCTCTGACCATCTCTTGTATCACGTCCTAAGTCTCTGACCATCTCTTGTACCATGAACTAAGTCTCTGGCCATCTCTTGTATCACGTCCTCAGTCTCTGACCATCTCTTGTATCACGTCCTCAGTCTCTGACCATCTCTTGTATCACGTCCTCAGTCTCTGACCATCTCTTGTATCACGTCCTCAGTCTCTGACCATCTCTTGTATCACGTCCTCAGTCTCTGACCATCTCTTGTATCACGTCCTCAGTCTCTGACCATCTCTTGTATCACGTCCTAAGTCTCTGACCATCTCTTGTATCACGTCCTAAGTCTCTGACCATCTCTTGTATCATGTCTGCAATCTCTTACTTAGACACACTACTAATAGTATTAGAAAAAAATTCCATACGGTGCACCTCTAGCAGACATGATACAGGAGATCAATGCAGCGTCACCAGTGCCCGTCACATGCAGCCTGCCTGTGCCGTCAGCCTCCCCAGTGCCTGCGGTTGCAGCCCGCCTGTGCCCGGATCAGAGCGGCGATCTCCCGCTGTGTCACGGTGTGGATGATATTAATTGCCCAGGCCGCAGTAACAATGTCCCGCCTCCTGTGACCACGTCACACTGATTCAATGTCCCGCCATTGGATCAGTGTGCTGTCTATCACAGGAGACGGGACACCGTTACTACGGGCCGGGCAATTCAGCTCCTTAACACACGGAGATCGAGCCAAGGAGAGGAGGAGCGAGTGGAGGACTGGGTGCGCCAGGATGACACTAGTGCAATGGGCGGCACCCAGGGCAGACCCCGCCCCTTTCGGTATCAGCTTTTTTTTTTCTTTTGCCTGATACACAAAAACACAGTTTTCAGACGATAATTTTCAGCAGCAATTTTTTTTTGGGGGGGGGGGGGAATTACACCTTTTTTGGATTATAATGCAAAAAAAATTAACACAACACATGACATAACCCAATTTTTTGTCAAATATACAAGATGACGTTACGCCAAATAGATACCAAGCATATCGCGATTTATAGTGGTGCACACCCGTGCAGCACCGACAAATGACAAATTATACTATCCATAGGCGACACTTTAAAAACCTTTACAGGTTACTACTTTAGATTTACAAAGGAGATCTGGTGCTAGAATTACTGCCCACGATCTGACATTCGTGGCGATACCTCACATGTGTGGGACGATCGCTGTTTGCGACAGCAATAGACATGTGACAGGTACTCTTTATGGAGGGATCGGGTGTCTATAAGACCCCAAATCCCTACTCTGAAGGAGGCGGAAGGAGGGAATACCCTCCTGCTGCTTGTAATAGCAATCCAGCAGCTAGCTGGCTCCTCTGATTACAAGAGAGCTGACTGCTGGCTCTAAAAAAAAAAAAAAAATAGGCAGGCATCATCCTGGTACAACCACTTGAAGACCAATGACGTACCAGATACGTGACTGGTCAGCAGTATTAAACCCAAAAAACAAAAATGTAATATATTTCAGATTGCCAGTCCTTAAATGTGGTGGCTGCATTTGTTTTCATCTTTTTTTCCTTTATTTTCTCTTGATGATTCTGCCAGTAACGCACTTTCTACAACATTCACTCATTGTATCCATGGAGAAGCAGCACTGTCACCCAAAGTTTTTCACTCTTGATACGAACTACAAACACCTCCCCCTCTTCTTATCTCCATTAGAGAGATGTTGTTTTGTAGTTTACAGAAGAGAGTTGAAAAAGCAGATAATGACACAGAACGCACGCCCACCTACCCGGAAGTGAGGGATCACACATACAGTGCCTTGAAAAAGTATTCATACTTTTGGAAATTTTTCCACATTTTGTCATGTTACAATCAAAAACATGAATGTATTTTATTGGGATTTTATGTGATAGACCAACACAAAGTGGCACATAATTGTGAAGTGGAAGGAAAATGATGAATTGTTTTCAACATTTTTTACAAATAAATATGTGAAAAGTGTGATGTACATTTGTATTCAGCCCCCTTTACTCTGATACCCCTAACTAAAATCTAGTGGAACCAATTGTCTTCAGAAGTCACCCAGTAAATAGAGTCCACCTGTGTGTAATTTAATCTCAGTATAAATACAGCTGTTCTGTGAAGCCCTCAGGGGTTTGTTAGAGAACCTTAGGGAACAAACGGAATTATGAAGGCCAAGGAACACACCAGACAGGTCAGGGATAAAGTTGTGAAGAAGTTTTAAAGCAGGGTTCGGTTATAAAAAAAAAATCCCAAGCTTTGAACATCTCACAGAGCTCTGTTCAATCCATCATCCGAAAATGGAAAGAGTATGGCACAACTGCAAACCTACCAAGACATGGCCATCCACCTAAACTGACCGGCCGGGCAAGGAGAGCATTCATCAGAGAAGTAGCCAAGAGGTCCATGGTAACTCTGGAGGAGCTGCAGAGATCCACAGCTCAGGTGGGAGAATCTGTCCACAGGACAACTATTAGTCGTGCTCTCCACAAATCTGGTCCTTATGGAAGAGTGGCAAGAAGAAAGACATTGTTGGAAGAAAGCCAAAAGAAGTCCAGTTTGCGAGAAGCCATGTTAGGGACAAAGCAAACATGTGGAAGAAGGTGCTCTGGTCAAATTGAACCTTTTGGCCTAAAAGCAAAATGCTATGTGTGGCAGAAAACTAACACTGCACATCACCCTGAACACACCACCCCCACCGTGAAACATGGTGGTGGCAGAATCATGTTATGGGGATTACAAAAGCTTGCCACCACCCTCATTTATAGCTGGCTCTCATTTATCCATTAAAATGTATGTGCCTCCACTGTGGGGACACTCATAGTTTAGTGCTAGAAACACAGATACAAGGGTGCCGTGACGTGGCTCTGTGGCTCACGCATGCGTTTGCAAATGCGTGCGGACTAAACCCCTGTTTTTAACGCATACTGTTAGACAGGTCAATTTGGTTGTCTGCAAGCTGGTGGTAGGTAGGCTTTGTTTTTTTTCTTGGGCATTCCCCAGACTTTGTTGGGGATGTTTTGGGGATGCTTTTCTTCAGCAGGGACAGGGAAGCTGGTCAGAGTTGATGGAAAGATGGATGGAGCCAAATACAGGGCAATCTTAGAAGAAAATCTGTAATGCCGCGTACACACGACTGCACTTTCCGTCACAGTAGACTTTGACGGTCTTTCCAACGGAGTATCGCTGAAACAGACTTGCCTACACATGATCACACCAAAGTCTAGGGGTGCAACGGATCAAAAAACTCACGGATCGGATCGATCCTCGGATCAGAGTCACGGATCGGATCATTTTCGGATCAGAAAACAAAAAACAAAAAAAAAAACAAAAAAAAACACACAAATCTTGTTACACCCACCGGAGTTTTAGATTTAAAAGCTATTTTCAACACAAAACCGAGCTTATATGCATAAATACAGTATTTGTAGATCGGAGGGACTGTTTAGATGTCAGATTTTAAAAGCAACAGCAAACCTTTTAACATTAAATGTGTAAATCAGAGGTGTTCTGTCACATTAGCAACCATGTAAGGTCAGCAGGTTTGCTGTTGCTTTTAAAATCTGACATCTAAACAGTCCGTCCGATCTACAAATACTGTATTTATGCATATAAGCTCCGTTTTGTGTTGAAAATAGCTTTTAAATCTAAAACTCCGGTGGGTGTAACAAGATGACCGCTTGCCCCCTTCTCACTCTATCATTACTGTACTGTGCAGGAGTGCGGGGTGTAGCAAGATGGCGGCGACGAAACGTCACTTCCTGACGAGACAGCGGCCGCTTCCAGGTGTACCAAGATGGCCGCCGCTCCGGAGCTAGGCTGAAGCTAGGCCGAAGCCGCGGCCTTTCCTATGGCCGAGGCCGCTGAGCGCCCCGCGGATCGCGGGTGTGCTGATCCGCGGAGGTTGATCTGTACGGATCACGGATCGGCGACGATCCGTTGCACCCCTACCAAAGTCCATTCTTTAGAACGCAATGACATACCACGGGACTAGAAAAAGGAAGTTCAATAGCCAGTAGCCACTACCTACCCTTGTGTCGTTTTTGGTCCGTCGGACTAGCATACAGACGAACGGTTTTCCCGATAGGGTTTGAGTCCGTCGAAAAGATTTGAAACATGTTCTATTTCTTGGTCCGTCAGAATTTAAGAAAGAAAAAGTCAGATGAAGCCCACACACGATCGGAATGTCCGACGGAATGATTCCGTCGGACCTTTTCTGCCGGAAAGTCTGGTCGTGTGTACGCGGCATTAGAGTCTGCAAAAGACTTGAGACTGGGGTGGGGGTTCACCTTCCAGCAGAACAACGACCCAAAACATACAGCCAGAGCTACAATGGAATGGTTTAGATCAAAGCATATTCATGTGTTAGAATGGCCCAGTCAAAGTCCAGACCTAAATCCAACTGAGAATCTGTGGCTAGACTTGAAAATTGCTGTTCACAGACGTTCTCCATCCAATCTGACAGAGCTTGAGATATTTTGCAAAGAAAAATGGGCAAAATATTCACTCTAGATGTGAAAAGCTGGTAGAGACATCCCCAAAAAGACTTGCAGCTGTAATTGCAGTGAAAGGCGGTTCTACAAAGTATTGACTCTGGGGGGCGCCATACAAAATGTACCCCACACTTCTCACATATTTATTTGTAAAAAAATTTTGAAAAACATTAATTTTCCTTCCACTTCACAATTAGGTGCCACTTTGTGTTGATCTATCACATAAAATACATTCGCATTTTTGGTTGCAACATGACAAAATGTGGAAAATTTCAAGGGGTGTGAATACTTTTTCAAGGCACTGTAAGTGCCTCACCACCTTTCTGCAAGCCCGTGAATTGTGCGCAGTTGGGATGTGTCCCTAGTCACTTGAATGGGGCACATTCGGCTGCTGTACTGCTTGCTGAACACAACAGGGAGGATCATTCTTGCCACAGGCACAAAGCAAAGCATTGCAAGCGCAGCATGTGCCCCCCCCCCCCCCCCAATCCCCTGTGCCACTGCAGCATTCGTTTGTTTCTTTTTAATCTGCCTACTTAAAAATATTGAGGTTCCCCTTTAACAATCGAAAAGGACAATGAGTGTCAGCAGAGCCCCTCCTCCTGCGTTCTGTGCGGTGTGGCCATAAGTCAAACAATCTTGTATGTTCGATTCTATTTGTATATTGGCTCTCCATGGGGGAAAACCATTAACCAGAAACATTCAGAGGCCTGCTGCCGCTTAATCATCCCAGCGGTACAAAAACCGCACTCGCCAAACCTACATGGATTGGGTTGCATTTCCCCAACTAGTTCGTGCGGAACCTTCCCCCCACTGGGCACTGCTCCAAATCAAGAAGAGCGCAGAACCAAAAATCGCCGGAAATCATTGGCTCTCTCAGGAAGGGGACATTAGCTGGATAATGTATAAATAACAATAAAAAAAAAAGTGGTTTAATAAATTCACTTAAAAGTATAACTAAAACGCAAAACTTTTTTGTTTTTTGTTTTGGATAGAGTGTCCCCATCAGGGAGATTCACCCTCCCGATTTGTCCTATTTTCCATTATCATTGAAAGTGAAAGAAAACGCCAAATTTTGGGGTTGTCCCCAGAACAGGAACAGAGGGGAAATCTTCCAATGGTGACAGTCAGGGATTTCCTCACTTTGGAGGGATCACCTCTCACTTCCTGTTTTTGCTATTGGACATCTCTCGGTTGTCCCCTCTACTCTGGGCAGTGACTGTCACTAGCCAACGTGTTCACCTTCCGTGCTGTATACCCACCATGTAAAGAGGATTCATATATTTGTGGATGACATCTGGTTGCCAGTTTAAGTTAGCTACATAAAGTGGGGAAAATAATTATTTGATCGCCTGCAGATTTTATAAGTTTGCCCGCTTACAAAGAAATGAAGGGTCTATCATTTTTATCAAAAGTGTATTTTAAATGATAGAGACAGAATATCAACCAAAAATCCAGAAAAAAAAAAAAAAAAACACATGATACAAATGTTATAAATTGAGTTGAAGTTCAGTGAATAAAATAAGAATTTGATCTCCAAGCAAAACATGACTTAGTACTCGGTGGAGAAACCCTTGTTGGCAAGCCCAGAGGTAAGACTTTTCTTGTAGTTGGTGATCAGGTTTGCACACATCTCAGGAGGGATTTTGGTCCACTCTTCTTCACAGATCTTCTCTAAATCCTTAAGGTTTCTTGATGGTCACTTGGCAAGTTGAAACTTCAGCTCCCTCCATAAAATTTTCTATAGGATTAACGTCTGGAGACTGGCTAGGCCAATCCATGACCTTAATGTGCTTCTTCTTGAGCCACTCCTTTGCTGCCTTGGCGATATGTTTTGAATCATTGGCATGCTGGACGACCCATCCACGACCCATCTTCAGTGTTCTGGCTGAGGGAAGAAGGTTCTCATCCAAGATTTTACAATACATGACCCCGTCCATTGGCCCCTCAATGCGGCAAAGTCGGCCTGCACCTTTATCAGAGAAACAGCCTCAAATGATAATGTTTCCACCTTCATGCTTGACTGTCGGGATGGTGTTCTTAGGGTCATAGTCAGCATTTTTCTTCCTCCAAACAGGGCGAAGGCAGTTAATGCCAAAGAGCTCAATTTTGGTCTAATCTGACCACAGAACTTTCTCTCCCAATCCTTCTCTGAATCATTTAGATGTTCACTGGCAAACTTCAGACGGGCCTGTACATGTGCCCTCTTGAGGAGGGAGACCTTGCGGGCTCTGCAGGATTTCAACCCATGGCGGCATATTGTGTTACCAATGGTTTGTTTGGTGATTGTGGTCCCAACTGCCTTGAGATCATTCACAAGCTCCTCTCGTCTATTTCTGGGCTGATCCCTCACTTTTCTCATGATCATCCTTACCCCATGAGGCGAAATCTCCAGACCGAGGGCGATTGATGGTTATTTTGTATTTTTCCATTTGCGAATAATCGCTCCAACAGTTGTCTCCTTCTTACCAAGCTTACTGATGGTCTTGTAGCCCATTCCAGCCTTGTGCAGGTCTACAATCTTGTCCCCAATGTCCTTTGACAGCTCTTTGGTCTTGCCCATGATGGTGGCTTCGAATGGAAGAAAGAGATTCTGTGGACAGTTGGCATCAGGAGCACCTTCTTAAAAACTGACAGGACTAATCTGTGTACCACATGAGCACCTACTGTACCCAGTCTGTGGGAGGCAGAATTATTGTTGGTTGGTAGGGGATGAAATACTTATTTTACTCACTGAACTGCGACTCCATTTATAACATTTGTATTGTGTTTTTTTTCTGGATTTTTGGTTGATATTCTGTCTCTATCATTTAAAATAGACCTATGATAAAAAAAATATATAGATAGATTTCTTTGTAAGTGGGCAAACGTACAAAATCTGCAGGGGATCAAATAATTATTTCCCTACTGTACATGCACACATCTAATTTTAGAAGTCCTCTGACCATCCATGGTGGTTGATCCTTATCACAGAATGTGATTGTAAAGCCTAAACATTTTTTACCTTCTTGCATTAAGGTAAAAAAAAATGTTTAGGTGTCAAGCTGTCAGCATCCCCCCCTCCCCTCTTTACTTACCTGAGCCTTCATTCTATCCAGCGCCGTGCATGTCTGCAGCTCTTCCCTCCCCTCACTTCCGGGTCTTGCTGGCTTTGCTGGGGCACCAGGAGCCATTGGCTCCCAGTGCTGTCAATCAAAGTCAGTGATGATGGAGCGGAAGGCGGAACAGAGTTCCGCGGTCTGTGTCAATGGATACAGCAGCGGGGCTTGGGTGTGAGCGCACACACACACACACACACACACACACACACACACACGAGTGCCCCAATGGGAACTGGCTTCCCTTGGACAGGGAGGAGGGGCCAGGAGCACCGATGGGGGACACAAAATAAGGAGGTTCGCGGCACTCCATTGCACAGAGCAGGTAAGTAGACATGTCTATTTATTTTAATTACCTTTGCAATCACTTTAACATGATGTACATCAGTCTCTCCTAGACGTCTTTTATTCCTGGTAGAGGCATTTTGGAAGAAAAAAAAGGCTTGAAAATGCGAGTAATGCGTTAAGGCGCCTGGGCGTTAATTAATTTCATTGGCCAAAATAATAATTTATTCTGACCATTGAAACGAATTAACGCTCAAATGCTAAACGCAACCGTGTTAACGCTCGTTTAGACGCATCAAACATTTTTTTTCTGCCAAAACGCTGCTGCTCCTGGATGCGCTGGCAGTGGGATTTTCTTCTGCCTCTAAAAACTGCAAGCACACAATAGGATCCTTCAGGATGGAGAGTGAGGGGGGGGCTGGTAAATATGTCTATTTACCAGCCCCTTCCTTTCCTGAATGCACACAATGAGTGATCGGTACCGATCACTCGCTGTGTTCATTCATAACGGAAGCATAGTAAAATTGTGCTTATTTGAGGGGGGGGGGGGTCTGTCGGGTTAGCTGTATGGGACCCCGTGGTTTCAAACAGCAGCCCTGGACACCCCTAATAAGCCGTGTTATAAATGTCAAGCGTGCATGAGGCCTTATTCCTTCACCCACTGACAAGCATTTAACCCTTGCAGTGTAGGGGGCAACTGCCCGATTCCCTCCTCTCCTTCCCGCTGGCAGCTGCAAGCACAAAATAAGATCCTTCAGGATAGAGAGTGTGTGTGTGTGGGGGGGGGGGGGGTTGGTAAATATATCATATTTACCGGCCTTTTCCATTCCTGAATGAACACAATGAGTGATCGGTACTGATCAATCACTGTGTGCATCCATAACTGAAGCATAGTATATTGTGTTTATTTGGGGGGGGGGGGGGGGCTGCTAGGTTAGCTGTATGGGCCCCCTTGGTTTCTAATAGCCGCCCTGGAAGCCATGAACAGCAGAGTTATAAAAGGTCCAGTGTGCATTAACGAGCATTTAACCCTTGCAGTGTAGGGGGCGCTATTGCAAAGGTCTTTTTTTTTCTGCCTGAAGAGGGGGTTTAACACCGCAGAATGACCAATGTATTAAAAAAAATGAACATATAGAAACCAGTTTATTTGCAGAAAAGGTAATATTTCTTAAAATGTATCAGCAAAGAAAAAAATAAAATAAAAGAATCTTAAAAGAAAAAAAAAAAAAGTAATTTCTGACAGAGACAGGAGAGCCCAGACATCCGGCCTACAGGCAAACATGACTTGTGCACAACAAAAACTCAGATAAATTAAGTTACCCCGAGACATATGCTCTAATCAAGAGACCCTGTGATCGTCGGCCAAGAAGTAGCCTTGCCGGTGAACAGCCAGACGGCGATTCTGCACAGCGCAGGAGATATGAGAAATTAAATCACGGAGGCCATTGATTCAGTTGTCCTTTATTCCATTTAAATCTTAATTTCTTGCAGGCAGCGACTACAGAGACATTACTGGATTTGTATAGCCGAGATCACTGGAGACTTGCAATATAAAAAAAAAAAAATTTAAAAAAGCTGAATTGGCATAAATTTTCAATGGATTCCCTCAGATATCAGCATCAAATGTTGGTTACTGTGTAGGCCAAACGCCATGTAATTTGGCCGTGGTTAAAGGGGAACTCCAGATTTAGCTAAAAGAACATACATTGACAAGAAAAACTTCTAGTAAAAAATCTAATCCAAGAACACAGTCTTGTGTAACATCCAGTACTGTAGCAGCGCTCTTGTCAATCATTAATCGCGACCAGCATTCATGTGTTTTAATCATATGAGAACAGTGGCGACTCGTCCATTGGGGGGCGCCGCCCCCCTCTCTCCACACCACCACCTACATGCATAATTGATAGATTCATGCATAGCATGAAATCTATCTATTGCCGCCGCGGCCACCCCCTATTCATGCATCCGGCCCCTTTCGGGTCACTGGGCGCATGAATTACAGCGGCGGAAGGATTTTTTTTGAAGCACCTGATTAGGAGGCTCTAATAGGCTTCAAAATAGGGTGGGCTCTGGTCGCAGATACCAGGGTGCCTTGACGAGGCTCTGTGGCTTACGCATGGTGACGTACAACACGTACGACGAGTAGAGCTGCACAATTAACCGTTAAAAAATCGTGATCTCGATTCATTTGCATTTGCAAATGTGTGCAGACTAAACCCCTGCTTTTAACGCGTACTGTTAGACAGGTTATTTGGTTGTCTGCGGGCTGGTCGGTAAGTTAAGCTCGGTTTTTCCCTTGGACTTATCCTTGGCCTTGTTTAGACTTGGAACCCACCCAGGTGTGTTACAACAGCGAACGAACATTCACGGTTGAAACACTGATCCTCAATCCGGCCAATCAGAAGAGGGTGTGAGAGTTTTCAGTTTTCCGATGGGCCGAAAAGAGAAGACTACCTGTTGGCGGCCGAGGAGGAGGCAGGAAACGGAAGCAGCCGCCATGGAGAGCAGGAGAACAGGAGGCCGCCGGGCAGGGGGAAGCCACCGGTGATGGAGAGCAGGAGAACGAGAGGCCGCCGCCGAGCAGGGGGAAGTCGCCGGTGATGGGGTAAGTGCAACCAACCAATCGAGTTCCGAAAGCAGGAGGTGATCCTAAGTAGATGTTAATCATTGTGCACCAAACACCAAGTGCCACACCGCGTGTTTCACACTCCCATAGGGGTTCAAACTCACCAGAAATCGATACAACACAAGCCTTGAGTAACTCGAAGGGATGTCAACCAGAGAACAGGCATGGTTTAGAGCTGCAAATCACTCCATGGGTAATGGAACGTAGGAAGACAAACTCCACATAGCGTGATCCTGTTTTAGCATTTATTGCAACCCCAACCCCCTTAAAATTGCACTTACAATCATTAAAACGTCAGTAAGCACATAAAATAGAAAGCATTTTCATCAAACCGTTGAAATGAGGGTAAACTAATGTCGGCTAAATCAGCGAAAGCCGATTAATTGTAGTTGTCTCCTCCCGGTGGTGACATGCAAACGTCACCTCAAGTCGCTGTGAGGTCACAAACTGACGCATTTCGTCCTTAAGACTTTGTCTGAGGGTGCCCTCAGAAGAGTTAGGTCAAGGTTAGCATACACTTTCGGCATCTGTAAGAAAGGAGTCAAGCGCTGAATAATGCAACTCCAGCACAAAGCATGGAAGCTACGTCAGTACTGAATCCCCAATGGCCAATAAAAAACAAAAGAAAACAAAACAAAAAAACAATGGTCCTAAAGAACAGGAGAAGCTGGCAAAGACAGGCATAGAGTGCAGTCTTGTCATTGCTGGAGGAAGGCAGACTAAGTGCCAAGTCTGCCATAAGTGTAAGTGTTCCTGTCCCTTATGTTTTATCCTGCTTTAAGATAATATATAAAGTGGGGGGTCAGCAACCGGGCGATCACAGCCATTATGTTATTGTTATGTACTACTGACTTTTGAATTTGGTCCTCCTTAGTTGCCAACCCCCACACTCACCCTTCCTTGCTGCCGACCCCCGCCCTTTGCCCTTTCTTACTGCTGACCCCCACCCTTCGCCCTACCTTACTGCCGACCCCCGCCCTTCCTTACTGCCGCCTTTCCTTACTGCCGACCCTCCTTACTGCCGTCCCCCGCCCTTCCTTACTGCCGACCCCGCCCTTTGCCCTACCTTACTGCCGTCCCCCGCCCTTCCTTACTGCTGACCCCCGCGCTCGCCCTTCCTTACTTTCATTTACACTACATGGCCCCTCAATACGACAAAGTTGGCCTGTACCTTAAGCAGAGAAACCGCCCCAAAGCATAATGGAGGAAGAAAAATGCTGACCCAAAGAACACCATCCCTAGATTCAAGCATGGAGGTGGAAACATGACGCTCCCTCCTGAGATGTGTGCAAACCTGGTCACCAACTACAAGAAGCATCTTGCCTCTGTGCTTGCCAACAAGGGCTTCTCCACCAACTATTAAGTCATGTTTTGCTTGGGGATCAAATACTTATTTTACTCACTGAACTGCAACTCAATTTATTTTTTTTATTTTTTTTTGGTTGATATTCTGTCATTTAAAATACACCTAGCATAAAAATTATAGACCGTCATTTCTTGTAAGTCATTTCTTGTAAGTGGGCAAATTTACAAAATCTGCAGGGGATCAAATCATTATTTTCCCCTCTGTATATAGACAATATTTTCTCGTCACCGAGTTCTGCTTTAAAAATGACATTAATGCAAGCAATAACAGCTTTCCCTTTAAGGCCTCTATAATTAATCTAGTAGACAAAGAGTCAGGCAGGCTAGGGAGCGCCAACGTTGCATGCCACCCGTCCAGCCCCGGTCCCCAAAACGATTTAAACCGACGCTGGCAGAAAGAACAAAAAACTAAAAATAATGACAAAATAAGATGGCTGAAACTGATTAAATTCAATCACATGCAGGAAAAAACAAAGAAGAGAACCAGCAAGCAAGAAGGTCCCATTGATGTGTCACTGTGACCTGCACCCACTCAGGAGAGACGGGCTGCTCCGGAGAATGGCCCATTGTCTCATCGTGTGGGCGCATTTTATTTCCGTGGGAAAAAAAAATATGACATGGGACAGCAGCAAGTTGTCAGTTAGTAGCCAAATTCGCATCTCTGCTACAACTCAGTGTCAATAAAAACACGGAATTATTAAAAGATGGGAGTATGACATAACGGACCAAGTCCCTAACGTGGACGTTTTAAGGACATTGCAAGTCTGCATGAGTTATAAAGCTCCATCCATTATCAATAAAAAAAAAAAAAAAAAGTCATCCTTAAAGGGTAACTCCACTTCCGTGGGAAAAAAATATCGCAAATAATAATAATAATATAACATATACAATTGTGACACAAGCCATATCGTAACTTAAAGCAGGATTAACCATTTGACCAACGGAAAATTTACCACCCCCTTCATGACCAGGCCCTTTTTTGCGATACAGCACTGCGTTACTTCAACTTAAAATTGCGACGCTGCACCTAAACAAAAAGGTACGTCGTTTTGTTCCCACAAATAGATCTTTCTTTTGGTGGAATTTGATCACCTCTGTGGTTTTTTTGTACTAGCAACGACAATTTTGAACAATATTTTTTACTTTCTGCTATAAAATATATCCAATAAAAAAATTTAAAAAATAAAAATGTCTTTATCAATTTAGGCCAATATGTATAGTGATTGTTTTACACAAAAGTTATAGCGTCTACAAACTATGGGATAGATTTTTTTTTTCTAGTAATGGTGGATCAGCGACTTATAGTGGGACTGCGATATTGCAGCGGACATTCTGACACTTTTGGGGAACCAGTGGCACTGAGGCTGGGTTCACACTGGAACACGCAGAGGCTCACAGCAGGAGCATTGTGCGTCTCTATTCACCGTTTCAGGTCCAATTTCAGCCCGAATTTTGGTCCGAATTCAGACCTGAAATGGACCAGAAGACGCACAGGGCTCCTGTGCAGTCCGCACCAGAGCCGCTGCAGAGACCACGGTGGGTCCCGTGGCACTCTTTCAGACCAGTGGGTTCCATGGTGCTCTTTTGAATCGCGTTGAGTCCTATGGTGCTCTTTTAGACCACAGCAGATCCCGTGGTGCTCTTTTGGACCACGCTGGGTCCCGTGGTGCTCTTTTGGACCACGCTGGGTCCCGTGGTGCTCTTTTGGACCACGCTGGGTCCCGTGGTGCTCTTTTGGACCACGCTGGGTCCCGTGGTGCTCTTTTGGACCATGCTGGGTCCCGTGGTGCTCTTTTGGACCACGCTAGGACCCGTAGTGCTCTTTTGGCCCACGCTGGGTTCCACTGTGCTTTTTTTTGGACCATGCTGGGTCCCATGGTGCTCTTTTGGATTATGTTGGGTCCCATTGTGCTCTTTTGGATCGTGTTGGGTCCCGCAGGGCTTTCTTGGACCACAGTGGGTCTTAGGGTTGCCACCTCTTCTCTTTAAACCCGAACACATATTAATTACACAGGTTCTGTGGCTGATTAAGGTGGTAATTAAACTCACTTGGTGCCTTATCTGCATTTAATTAGCCTCAGAACCTGAGTAATTCATATGTGTTTGGGTTTAAAGGGATGAGGTGGCAACTCTAGTGGGTCCCGTGGCGCTCTTTCAGACCGCGGCGGGTCCCGTGGCGCTCTTTCAGACCGCGGCGGGTCCCGTGGCGCTCTTTCGGACCGCGGCGGGTCCCGTGGCGCTCTTTCGGACCGCGGCGGGTCCCGTGGCGCTCTTTCGGACCGCGGTGGGTCCCGTGGAGCTCTTTCGGACCGCGGCGGGTCCCGTGAAGCTCTTTCGGACCGCGGCGGGTCCTGTGGCGCTCTTTCGGACCGCGGCGGGTCCGTGGCGCTCTTTCGGACCGCGGCGGGTCCCGTGGCGCTCTTGCGGACCGCGGCGGGTCCCACAGTCCTTTTTTGGACCATGTTGGATCCTGTGGTGCTCTTTCAGACCTCGTGGCGCTCTCTCAGACCTTGGTGGGTCCCGTGGCACTCTCTCAGACCTTGGTGGGTCCCGTGGCGCTCTTTCGGACCACGGTGGATCATGTGGTGCTCTTTTGAACCACGTTGGGTCCCACAGTGCTTTTTGGGACCACGCTGGGTCCTGTGGTTCCCTATCAAGCCATTCTGGGTCCTGTGGTGCTCTCTCAGGCCATGCTGGGACTTGTGGTCCTCCCTCAGACCATGCTGCCCTCCCCCCCTCCCCCTAGCAGGGTGCACTCACCTCCTATGATGGTCCTGATGAGGGAGGCATGTCCCGGGCAGTCCACCAGGGTGAACTGTAGGCGGCAGTATCCGGTGTGTGTCAGGTGTTCGGGGACGGGCACGGTGAAGGAGGAGAAGCCCAGGTCCAGGGTGATGCCCCTCTCCCGGCTCTGCGGGTTCTTATCGAAGGCGGCGGTGGAGGAGGTGGTGCTCAGCGCCTTGGCCAGCGACGTCTTCCCGCTGTCGATGTGGCCGAGCACCCCGACATTGAAGTTCAGGGTCTCCCCCTCGGCAGAAGCCATGAGAAGCAGCAATGCGTTTCAGCGTGGTTTCACGGCACTTCCGCGTTGTGCGCTACTTATCCTCCCCCTCCTAGGTACAGCGGAGGTGAATATTGGTTCCGCTAAGTGTAAACGAGAACTTCCCACACTCAGTTCATCACAGGCTGGTTAAATAAATCTATTATTGTAATGTAAGCCTGACTCCAGACACTTTGTTTTTGAAAATAGTGAGAAAGAATTAACATTTATGTGTTTTATGTTACCCCATTAAGGAGACTTTCTTCAGGAAGGGGCGTGCTGCCAGTGAAGGAAAATGGGGCAACTAATTCATTGGTGTCAAAGGAAGATTAGTGCCCCATCATTGATGTCAATGGCCATTGTTAGTATCAATGTGAGGAATAGTGCCCCATCATTGATGTCAATGGCAGATTAGTGCCCCATTATTGGTGTCAATGGGAGGAATAGTGCCCCGTCATTATTGTCAATGGCAGATTAGTGATCTATCGTTAGTATCAATGGGAGGAATAGTGCCCCATTATTGATGTCAATGGGAGGAACAGTGCCCCGTCATAATTGTCAATGGCAGATTAGTGCTCCATCATTAGTATCAATAGGAGGAATAGTGCCCCACCATTGGTGTCAATGGGGGATTAGTGCCCCATCATTGGTGTCAATGGGAGATTGTGCCCCATCATTAGTATCAATGGGAGGAATAGTGCCCCACCATTAGTGTCAATGGGGGATTAGTGCTCCATCATTGGTGTCAATGGGAGATTGGGCCCCATCATTAGTATCAATGGGAGGAATAGTGCCCCACCATTAGTGTGAATGGGAGATTAGTGCCCCATCATTAGTATTAATGGGAGGAATAGTACCCAATTGTTAGTATTATTGGGAGGAACAGTGCACCATCATTGTTGTCAGTGGCAGATTAATGCCCCATTATTGGTGTCAATGGGAGGAATAGTGCCCCATCGTTAGTATCAATGGGAGGAAAAGTGCCTCATCATAGGTGTCAGTGGGTAATTAGTGCCCCATCATTAGTGTCAGTGGGAGGAATAGTGCATCATCATTAGTGTCAGTGGGAGGAATAGTGCCCCATCATTGGTGTCAGTGGGAGATTAGTGCCCCATCATTGGTGTTAGTAGGAGGAACTATGTTAGCAACAGTGGGGGGGAATAATCCCCCAAGGGCCGGATAAAAGCAAGCAAAGGGCCGTATCCGGCCCCCCTGGGCCGCAGTTTGGAGACCACTCTTCTAGTAAATAACCATTACTAGTTTTTTTACATTCAGCTTCTATTGACTTCAAAGGGGATTGGAGTCCGCACCAGAATTTCAGTAAAGTTCACAAGCTTTCAACACATCCCTAGTGCCATTCACAACGATTGGCATCGCATCAACAACTTTACCGCGCATTGCAGTGACGCACACATTGCAGTGACGCACACATCGCAATGACGCACACATCGTAGTGACGCACACATCGTAGTGACGCACACATTGCAGTGACGCACACATTGCAGTGACGCACACATCGCAGTGACGCACACATCGCAGTGACGCACACATCGCAGTGACGCACACATTGCAGTGACGCACACATCGTAGTGACGCACACATCGCAGTGACGCACACATTGCAGTGACGCACACATTGCAGTGACGCACACATCGCAATGACGCACACATCGTAGTGACGCACACATCGTAGTGACGCACACATTGCAGTGACGCACACATTGCAGTGACGCACACATCGCAGTGACGCACACATCGCAGTGACGCACACATCGCAGTGACGCACACATTGCAGTGACGCACACATCGTAGTGACGCACACATCGCAGTGACGCACACATTGCAGTGACGCACACATCGCAGTGACGCACACATCGCAGTGACGCACACATCGCAGTGACGCACACATTGCAGTGACGCACACATCGTAGTGACGCACACATCGCAGTGACGCACACATTGCAGTGACGCACACATTGCAGTGACGCACACATCGCAATGACGCACACATCGTAGTGACGCACACATCGTAGTGACGCACACATTGCAGTGACGCACACATTGCAGTGACGCACACATCGCAGTGACGCACACATCGCAGTGACGCACACATCGCAGTGACGCACACATTGCAGTGACGCACACATCGTAGTGACGCACACATCGCAGTGACGCACACATTGCAGTGACGCACACATCGCAGTGACGCACACATCGCAGTGACGCACACATCGTAGTGACGCACACATTGCAGTGACGCACACATCGCAGTGACGCACACATTGCAGTGACGCACACATCGCAGTGACGCACACATCGCAGTGACGCACACATCGTCGTGACGCACACATTGCAGTGACGCACACATCGCAGTGACGCACACATTGCAGTGACGCACACATCGCAGTGACGCACACATCGCAGTGACGCACACATCGTCGTGACGCACACATTGCAGTGACGCACACATCGTAGTGACGCACACATCGCAGTGACGCACACATCGCAGTGACGCACACATCGTAGTGACGCACACATCACAGTGACGCACACATCGCAATGACGCACACATCGTAGTGACGCACACATTGCAGTGACACACACATCACAGTGACGCACACATCGTAGTGACGCACACATCGTAGTGACGCACACATTGCAGTGACGCACACATTGCAGTGACGCACACATCGCAGTGACGCACACATCGCAGTGACGCACACATCGCAGTGACGCACACATTGCAGTGACGCACACATCGTAGTGACGCACACATCGCAGTGACGCACACATTGCAGTGACGCACACATCGCAGTGACGCACACATCGCAGTGACGCACACATCGTAGTGACGCACACATTGCAGTGACGCACACATCGCAGTGACGCACACATTGCAGTGACGCACACATCGCAGTGACGCACACATCGCAGTGACGCACACATCGTCGTGACGCACACATTGCAGTGACGCACACATCGCAGTGACGCACACATTGCAGTGACGCACACATCGTAGTGACGCACACATCGCAGTGACGCACACATCGCAGTGACGCACACATCGTAGTGACGCACACATCGCAGTGACGCACACATCGCAGTGACGCACACATTGCAGTGACGCACACATCGCAGTGACGCACACATCGTAGTGACGCACACATTGCAGTGACGCACACATCACAGTGACGCACACATCGTAGTGACGCACACATCGTAGTGACGCACACATTGCAGTGACGCACACATTGCAGTGACGCACACATCGCAGTGACGCACACATCGCAGTGACGCACACATCGCAGTGACGCACACATTGCAGTGACGCACACATCGTAGTGACGCACACATCGCAGTGACGCACACATTGCAGTGACGCACACATCGCAGTGACGCACACATCGCAGTGACGCACACATCGTAGTGACGCACACATTGCAGTGACGCACACATCGCAGTGACGCACACATTGCAGTGACGCACACATCGCAGTGACGCACACATCGCAGTGACGCACACATCGTCGTGACGCACACATTGCAGTGACGCACACATCGCAGTGACGCACACATTGCAGTGACGCACACATCGTAGTGACGCACACATCGCAGTGACGCACACATCGCAGTGACGCACACATCGTAGTGACGCACACATCGCACTGACGCACACATCGCAGTGACGCACACATTGCAGTGACGCACACATCGCAGTGACGCACACATCGCACTGACGCACACATCGCAGTGACGCACACATCGCAGTGACGCACACATTGCAGTGACGCACACATCGTAGTGACGCACACATTGCAGTGACGCACACATCGCAGTGACGCACACATCGCAGTGACGCACACATCGCAGTGACGCACACATTGCAGTGACGCACACATCGTAGTGACGCACACATTGCAGTAACGCACACATCGCAGTGACGCACACATCGTAGTGACGCACATATCGCAGTGACGCACACATTGCAGTGACGCACACATCGCAGTGACGCACACATTGCAGTAACGCACACATCGCAGTGACGCACACATCGCAGTGACGCACACATCGTAGTGACGCACACATTGCAGTGACGCACACATCGCAGTGACGCACACATCGTAGTGACGCACACATCGCAGTGACGCACACATTGCAGTGACACACACATCGTAGTGACGCACACATTGCAGTAACGCACACATCGCAGTGACGCACACATCGTAGTGACGCACACATCGCAGTGACGCACACATCGCAGTGACGCACACATCGTAGTGACGCACACATCGCAGTGACGCACACATCGCAGTGACGCACACATCGTAGTGACGCACACATCGCAGTGACGCACACATCACAGTGACGCACACATCGCAGTAACGCACACATCACAGTGACGCACACATCGCAGTGACGCACACATTGCAGTAACGCACACTTCGCAGTGACGCACAAATCGTAGTGACGCACACATTGCAGTGACGCACACATCGTAGTGACGCACACATTGCAGTAACGCACACATCGCAGTAACGCACACATCGCAGTAACGCACACATCGCAGTGACGCACACATCGCAGTGACGCACGGCGCCCTCAGGGTTCACGTAGAATTTCAAGCCTTCCTTTTTGCCCAGAATGCACACTCTCATGCGACCTTTGTGCCTCACACGTGTCAAAACGCAAATCTCACGCTGGGATGTTTTCTCTGAAATCCGACCTTTTTTGTTGTAATGATAAACATTCCTAAATCATCTATAAAACGGACAACAATTGTTTCCATAATATGAAATTCGAATTCCACGCGCATTTCCTGTAACACGGCCATGGAGTAATCCGAGAACTCCCCGGACGTCAGACGCAGATCATGTCAGAGATATTTCCAATTTTATGAACTGCAAAGACCTTCTCTCCAGTGGATTTTCAGTGACTACTCATTTTGAGTTATTATTGTAAACAAAAAGTCATATTTCTGGAGACTGACATGTTTTACAGTCAGCCTTTCTCTTTAAAGCAGAACTCCAGACAAAAATAAGATGAATAGTCCATTAAAAGATATCATTTAAAAAAAAACAACTTTTGCTGCAAAATTCATCTTTATTTCAGAGAATTTCTCCCGCAACATTTTTTTTCTACCACTAGATGTCCTCCGTCTGATAGCTAGGATTATTTAATCCATTATTTAATCCACTTCCTAACTTTGTAAACACCCCTCCTAATATTGAGTAGGTCCCCCTTTTGGCACCAAAACAACCCTGACCCGTCAAAACTAGACATGTGCAGTTCGTTTCGCTCCAAAACTTGGAAGAATTTTTCGTTATTCCAAAAATTCGGATGTAACCGGATTTCCGATTTACAATAGTAACGAATTTAAACGAATCCAAAACGAAATTTCGGACGAGATTGGAATCAAATTCGAAATGTTTTTCCAATTTGATTTGATTAGTATTCAAATAGTTTTCAAATTTCTGAATAGAATAAAAAAATAAAGCAAAAGAATAGAAAAGCATAGAATAGAATAGAAAAGAAAATAATAGAATAGAAAATAATAGAACAGAAAAGAATAAAGCAGAACAAAATAGAATAGAAAATGAAAGAACAGAATAAAATAGAATACAAAATAATGGATTATACAGTAATATAATAAAATAGAAAAAATATAACCATCTTCTGAAATTCGAATACAATAAATTTGAATTGGAATAGAATTGAAAAGAATAGAATAGAATAAAATAGAAAAAATAGACACAATATAACCATCTTCCAAAATTCTAATTTTGAATAGAATAAATTCAAATATAATAAATTTGATTTCCAATAGAACAGCCTATAAAAGAAAAGAATAGAAAATAATAGGATAGAAAAGAAAATAATAGAATAGAAAAGAATAAAGCAGAACAAAATAGAACAGAAAATGAAAGAACAGAATAAAATAGAATACAAAATAACGGATTATACAGTAATATAATAAAATAGAAAGAATATAACCATCTTCTGAAATTCGAATAGAATAAATTCGAATTGGAATAGAATTGAAAAGAATAGAATAGAAAAAAAGAATAGAATAGAATAAAATAGAAAAAAATAGACACAATATAACCATCTTCCAAAATTCTAATTTTGAATAGAATAAATTCAAATAGAATAAATTTGATTTCAAATAGAACAGCCTATAAAAGAAAAGAATAGAAAATAATAGGGTAGAAAAGAAAATAATAGAATAGAAAAGAATAAAGCAGAACAAAATAGAATAGTAAATGAAAGAACAGAATAAAATAGAATACAAAATAAGGGATTATACAGTAATATAATAAAATAGAAAGAATATAACCATCTTCTGAAATTCAAATTTTAAATAGAATGAATTCAAATTGGAATAGAATAGAAAAGAATAGAACAGAATATATATATATAAAAAAAAAAACAATAGAATAGAAAAGACTATAACCATTTCACAAAATTCGAATAGAATAAATTCGAATTGGAATAAAATTGAAAAGAATAGAATAGAAAAAAACAAAAGAATAGAATAGAATAAAATAGAAAAAAATAGACAAAATATAACCATCTTCTAAAATTCTAATTTTGAATAGAATAAATTCTAATTGAATAAATTTCAAATAGAACAGACTATAAAAGAATAGAATAGAAAATAATAGAATTGAAAATAAAAGAATAGAATAGAAAATAATAAAATAGAATAGAAAAAAACAATAGAATAGAATAGAAAGAATGAGCCCAGGTTGTCCGGGTGTTGTTTTGGGTGGAGAAGGGAATGGTTCAGGCCCCTGCCAGGATTTGTATGTCTAAGTCCCATCAAGGAGATTTCCTTTTCCTTCCTGCCTCAGAGACAGAGCAGGAAGTAAGTGAAGATCTCTTCAAAGTAAAATGATATCCCCTCTTAGACAATTGTCACCTGGGGTCCCCAATCAGCCTCAACTTTATGACTGGTAAAGTGAATAATATTGATTATCTCATTACAATGGCTTCTGAAAGTGGGCGGGATATATTAGGGCAGCAACTGAACATGTTGTCCCTGAAGTTGATGTTTTGAAAGCAGAAAAATAAAATGGGCAGTACAGTTTGTTGTATATGGGGCTACGTAGCTGAAAACTGGTCAGGGTGTCCAGGGTGCACATGAGCATCAGAACTGGAACACAGAGCAATGGAAGAAGGTGGCCTGGTCTCATAAATCACATTTTCTTTTACATCCCGTGGATGACTGAGTGTGTGTGCGTCACTTACCTAGGGAAGAGATGGCATCAGGATGCAGTATGGGAAGAAGGCAAGCTGGCGAAGGCAGTGTGATTCTTTAGGCCAGGGTTTTTCAATCAGGGCTCCATGGAAGTCTAGGGCTTCTCCAGATTCATTTTTTTTTTTTAATTATGCACATGTCTATTCGAAACATGGACTTCACTAGACCTCTGAAGGTATGCTGTGGTATCTGGTACCAAGCCATCAGTAGCAGATCCTTTAAGACTTCTAAGCAGCAAGGACCACCCATGGCCAACCACCTAAGATTTAGTAGGTACCCATTTTTCCACCAACACAGCCCTGACCCAACAAGGCATGGGCTCCACTAAGCCTCTAAAGTTATGCTGTGGTATCTGGCACCAAGCCCTCAGTAGAAGATCCTGTAAGTCCTCAAAGTTGCAAGGACCACCCGCCTAATATTGAGTAGGTCCCCCTATTGAAGCCAAATGGGCTAATATACGAATATGAAACCTCTGCTTAGGCTGAACATTGCCATATGACCACCTTCATCTTTAAATGTTGAATATTCCTGAATGAACTGGCCCTGTTTTGTTTTAACTTTATTCTCATTAAAATGATATATATTTTCTATAAATATACGGTTTCCATTAGACATGTGCACAGCCAAAAAATTTGTTCATTTTCGTTTTCGTTTCATTCGTTTATTATTTTTTTCGTTTTTCAGGTCATTCGTTATGATCGCGATTCGTAAATTCGTTCATTCGTAAATTTGTAAATGCGTTCATTCGTACAATTTTACATTTGTACATTCGTAAATTCATACATTCGTAAAATCGTACATTTGTAAATTAGAAAATTCAGAAATTTGTAAATTCAAAGTTTGAAAATCCAAAAACCCGAAAATTCAAAAAATCTGAAATAGTAAGTAACTATTAAATTATAGGTATTGTAATTTCCTTTCACATTTGACTGTCAGTGAACGTAACAAATACGAATTTATCCGAAGTTACGAATTATCCAAAACGAATGCTGCATCTAAACGAATGGAACAGAACAAATTAATAATAAATAATAATAAAACGTTGTTATTATTATTGTTATTTATTATTATTAATTCATTACGTTCCATTCCGTTTTTTCGGATCATTCAGAACTTCGGATAAATTTGTATGTGTTACGTTCACTAACAGCCAAATTTTAAAGGAAATTACAATACCTATAATTTAAAAGTTACTAGTAATTACTAATAGTTAAGTTATTATTAGGTAACTATTATTTCAGATTTCCGAATTTTCGAATTTACAAATTTACGAATTCACTAATTTACTAATGTACGAATGTACATTCGTAAATTGCGAATTTACGAATGTACAAATGCCCGAATTTACGAATGTCCAATTTTATCGAATTTACGAATATTCGGGAAAAATTCATTAAACGGGTTTTCGTTAATTCGGATATTCCCGAATTAACGAATTTGTCGAAATTCGTTAAAAAACGAATTCGGAATGAAACGAATTGCAAATGCCTAGTTTCCATTATTATCTGTAAGCACCGCGACAATCCCCCTACTCCTTTCCCATTCTATGTGTTTACAAAGTTAGTGTATGTAAGTCGGTGCGTATCCTCTGCGACTTTTGAGGAATATTTTAACCTCTTGCTTACTGGGCACTTAAACCTCCCTCCTGCCCAGACCAATTTTCAGCTTTCAGCGCTGACGCACTTTGAATGACAATTGCGCGGTCATACAACACTGTACTCAAATTAAATTTTTATCATTTTTTTCACACAAATAGAGCTTTCTTTTAGTGGTATTTAATCACAGATGGGGTTTTTATTTTTTGCTAAACAAACAAAAATAGATGGAAAATCATGTTTCATGGTTTGTTATAAAATTTTGCAAACAGGTAATTTACTCCTTCATTGATATGCACTGATGAGGCGGCACTGGTGGGCACTGATAGGCTGGACTGATGGGCACTGATAGGCTGCACTGATGGGCACTGATATGCAGAGTTAAGGCGCCACTGATAGACACAGATAAGGCGGCACTGATGGGGACAGATAAGGTGGTATTGATGGGCACAAATAAGGCGGCACTGATGGCCACTAATAAGATGGCACTGATTGGCACTGATGGGCACTGGTAGGTGGCACTGATGGGCAGCACTGTTGATGAGGCACTGATTGTGGGCACTGATAGGTGGCACTGTGGGAACTGATGGGTGGCACTGTGGGCACTGATGGGTGGCGCTGGTGGGCACTGGTAGGCGGCACTGTTGTGTACTGCTAGGTGGCACTGGCCGGTGGCACAGGTGGGCACAGATGAGCTGGCGGCAGCTCATCGGGACCGATGTCCCTCTTACAGCCGCCGGTAATCAGCTTTTTCTTTTCTCCTCACGCCGTCAGCGCGAGGAGAAAAAATAGCCGATTACCGGCTCTGTTTACATCACATGATTAGCCGTCATTGGGTGACAGCTGATCACGTGGTAAGGGGTCGGGAACGACCCCTTACTCCGATCTGTGATCAGCCAAGTCTCATAGACTCGCTGATCACAGAGCGCGCCACACGCAACCCTGCAGGGGGCGCGCAGGACGTCAATAGACGTACTCCCGGCAAAGCAGGTCCGCGCTGTAGTCGTCATTCGGCTATAGCGCGGATCTGAACAAGTTAATGAAGGTTTTTGTGTTTAAAGTTTAGCTTTAAACATTCGCTACTCCGTCCAAAAACTTTTGGCTCGAGATACACTTTAAAGCAAGAACACGACTAAGTGAAACGCATTAGGACATCCAAGTTGAATTGTTTGCCCTTAAATAAGCAATATTCATTACTCAGGAGTACCACCGAAGACCTTGGTCCACGTCCATAGATCGGACCTTTCCTTTGTGGAAATCCGATCCCGGGGACGGCGATACGTTGGAAATGTTTAGCCCATGAAAGTCTCACCCAGGAGAGATGTAAAGCCGACCTGTGAAAACGATTTCCCTTTATCATCAAGGCTTTGTTTTCATTCCTCCAGCAATCAGAGGATAATCACACTCGGGGAGTTAGGAAGTGATACTGCCAGGAAAAGCGCGGGGTTAAACGTCCAGGTCTCACACACGCACTTTTCCGAGTTCGAGGCGCGAGGACGCACTCCAAAGAAAACAGCGCTCTTGACAGTTTAAATCCATCACCCTTTAACAATATTTAAATTGTTGAGTGGAACTCGAGCGCGCCGAGGCAAATCTATCCATTTTGCACGTTAAAAACAACCGAGCCCCCCCCCCCCCAATCCCACATGACGGGTAGAGCGGGGAAGGAGACGGTTTATGAGGACGCAGGAAAACCGTTTCGTCATGTGTGCCTCCATATTGAATTATCTACTGTATTGATTTGCTTACTTAGCATTTTATTAGCTTTCGTTCGTTACCTGCGCTAGAAAAACCACAGCTGGAATCTGATTGGCTGCTCAGAGATAGTATAAGGTCACATGGGACAATTTCAATCGGAAAGACTTCCCTTCAGTGTTGTACAGGATCCTCTCCTGTATGAAAATCACTTAGACCCCTTTCACACTGGGGCGGTTTTCAGGCGTTTTAGCGCTAGAAATAGCGTCTGTAAAGCGACTGAAAACCGCCTCCCACTCGTTTCCACACTGCGGCGGGGCGATTGCGGGACGTTAGGAAAAGTCCTACAAGCAGCATCTTTGGGGCAGTTTAGGGGCGCTGTATTTAGCGCTCCCAAAACGCCCTGCCCATTGAAATGAATGGGTGGCGCCTGAAAAGCGTTTCGGAAGCGCCGCAACACGGGCGCTTTTAACCCCTTCTTTGGGGTTAAAAGGGCCCCGCTAGTGACCAAAAAGCGCCGCTTAAGCGATACTAAAACACTAACGCGGCCGCGGCCTCAGTGTGAAAGGGGGTCTAACTCTTAATCAACTGCACACTGTGAGCTTCTCACACTGTGCATTGGAAGCATCAGCAAGTCAAAGAAAGCCCGCCTTATTTCCTGGCTGGAACAAGTCCAGCATCATCTAGGCCTTTCCTCCCCAACCTGACTGTCCCTGGCCCCTTTCATTCATTGGATTTTGGTTCTTTTATTTACAGATGCTCAGCATCACATGTGGGTTTTATCTAGAACAATATGCATGCTAATTTAGCCTTCCTGGGAGCGTCCACTCCTCCAGACTGACATCCACCTACCAAGGCATTTTGATATTTGCATAACTCCTCCCTAGACTCAACCCACTTCTCAGGGCTGAGGGCTCTTGGGAGGAGTACTGAGGCCGGGTGCTGTGATGATTTCAAGAAGCCCTGTACGGTCAACACCCCTTCCACCAGCCATGATCTGCCTGCATTACATAGAGAAGCACGGAGACACAGTGATGACATTACTGCAACTAAAATATTGCATGTATTGAAAACAGAAACATTTTAGAGAAGCACAGGGACCCAGTGATGCGTTCATTGATTGAACTTCAGTCCCCTGAAATTGTTGCCCCACCCTTCCTCCCCTGTGCAGGGTTGCCACCTGTCTGGGATTCACCCGGACAGTTCGGGTTTTGAATTATGTGTCCGGGTTTCAGTCCACCTGAAACCCGGACACAATATTCAGACAGGAATGTGTCTCAGAACAGGGCCTGACAGGAGGGTGAAGGGGCACTATGCACACTGCATTACTATTCCCTTATGCCACGTACACACGATTGGAATTTCGGCCCGCAAAAGACCGATGAGAGTTTTTCGTCGGAAAATACGACCGTGTGTACGCTCCATCGGTCTTTTGCTGGCGGAATTCCAGCCAGCAAAAGATTGAGAGCATGCTCTCAATTTTTCGGTCGGGAAAAGTTCCTATCCGAACATGCGATCGTCTGTGGCAATTCCGACGCGTAAAATCCCTACGCATGCTCGGAGACAATTCGCCGCATGCTTAGAGGCATTGAACGTCATTTTCTTGGCTCGTCGTAGTGTTGTACTTCACCGCGTTCTTGTATTTTCAGCAAACTTTTGCGTGACTGTGTGTATGCAAGGCAAACTTGAGCGAAATCCCGTCGGAAAAGCCGTCATATCTTTTTCCGACGAGAAAACTGATCGCGTGTACGCGGCATTTGGAGTGCCCAAAGGTCTCCCAGGTCTGTTACATGCCTATAGTGTGGTAAAAAAAATTTTTTTTTGCTGTGCACCGCTAAAGTGTTCGGGTTTGGCTTGAAGAAAAAAAGAAAAAGTGGCAACCCTACCCCTGTGCCACCATCTTTGAGCACCTGGCATGTACACAGATGTGGCAAAAAGCTCTACCAGGGCTTTAAGGCCCAGCAGAGAACTGCGGGATACCTGTGCCGCAAACCTGTGCTTGGACAAACATTGCTGGTACCAGTGGCAGCCGCTCATGCAGGCCCTATCGATGGGGTGACGGGGCACCATGTGAGAGGAGAACATGACAACGTTCAACTCAGCAAACCGCGGGCCACCCTCACCCCAGCCAAGCGTGGTGCCCATTGTCCCGATCCACAACACCCCAAGGGCCCATCTCTCTCATCCTGAACACCCTGAGGGCCCACTCCCCTCACTCCAAACACCCTGAGGGCCCACCCCCTTACCCCGAGGGCCCATCCCCCTCACCCCAAATACCCCGAGGGCCCGTCCCCTCACCCCAAACACCTCGAGGGCCCATCCCCCTCACCCCGAACACCTTGAGGGCCCATCCCCCTCACCCGAGAGCCCATCTCCCTCACCCCGAGAGCCCGTCCCCCTCACCCGGAACACCTTGAGGGCTCATGCCCCTCACCCCAAACACCTTGAGGGCCCACTCCTCTCACCCCGAACACCTCAAGGGCCCATCCCCCTCACGCCCTGTCCCCCTCACCCCAAAAACCTTGAGGACTCCATCCCCTCTCACTGCCTGTAAAAGCAATCGTACAGCTAAACAGACGCTATGACGGCTTTTACATTGCAGGGAATCACCGACTGAAAAAGATACAGTATGTGGATGATGCCTGCAGCTGCACCCGTCACCCCGATATCTCCACTGAAAGTCCAGGGTCGTCATATGACAGCGACCCGGGGGAAGTGATTAATAATAATAATATTATTTTTTTCTCTTTTTTAATTATTTTTTATTTATTTACAGGAGCCAATCAGAGGAGTTGTGTGCCATTATGATGACAGGGAACATGCTGATAGAAGGAGAGAGCAGAGTGATGCTGGCTAGGAAATGTTCCCAGATACCTGCAGCAGGATTCCTATCAGCACACAGTAGGTCAGTAGAGATCCCCATCAGTGTCAGGATGGTGGGGTGTCGGTGCAATATTCCTGCTGGGGGGAAGTATGGGAGTAATATTCCTGCTGGGGGAAGTATGGGTGTAATATTCCTGCTGGGGGGAGTATGGGTGTAATATTCCTGCTGGGGGGAGTATGGGTGTAATATTCCTGCTGGGGGAAGTATGGGTGTAATATTCCTGCTGGGGGAAGTATGGGTGTAATATTCCTGCTGGGGGAAGTATGGGTGTAATATTCCTGCTGGGGGGAGTATGGGTGTAATATTCCTGCTGGGGGAAGTATGGGTGTAATATTCCTGCTGGGGGGAGTATGGGTGTAATATTCCTGCTGGGGGGAGTATGGGTGTAATATTCCTGCTGGGGGAAGTATGGGTGTAATATTCCTGCTGGGGGGAGTATGGGTGTAATATTCCTGCTGGGGGGAGTATCGGTGTAATATACCTGCTGGGGGAGTATGGGTGTAATATTCCTGCTGGGGGGAGTATGGGTGTAATAATCCTGCTGGGGGGAGTATGGGCGTAATATTCCTGCTGGGGGGAGTATGGGTGTAATATTCCTGCTGGGGGGAGTATGGGTGTAATACTCCTGCTGGGGGAAGTATGGGTATAATATTCATGCTGGGGGAAGTATTGGTGTAATATTCCTGCTGGGGGGAGTATGGGTGTAATATTCATGCTGGGGGAAGTATCGGTGTAATATTCCTGCTGGGGGGAGTATGGGTGTAATATTCCTGCTGGGGGGAGTATGGGTGTAATATTCCTGCTGGGGGGAGTATGGGTGTAATACTCCTGCTGGGGGAAGTATGGGTATAATATTCATGCTGGGGGAAGTATCGGTGTAATATTCCTGCTGGGGGGAGTATGGGTGTAATATTCATGCTGGGGGAAGTATCGGTGTAATATTCCTGCTGGGGGAGTATGGGTGTAATATTTCTGCTGGGGGAAGTATGGGTGTAATATTCATGCTGGGGGAAGTATCGGTGTAATATTCCTGCTGGGGGAGTATGGGTGTAATATTCCTGCTGGTGGGAGTATGGGTGTAATATTCCTGCTGGGGGGAGTATCGGTGTAATATTCCTGCTGGGGGGAGTATGGGTGTAATATTCCTGCTGGTGGGAGTATCGGTGTAATATTCCTGCTGGGGGGAGTATGGGTGTAATATTCCTGCTGGGGGGAGTATGGGTGTAATATTCCTGCTGGGGGGAGTATGGGTGTAATATTCCTGCTGGGGGAAGTATGGGTGTAATATTCCTGCTGGGGGAGTATGGGTGTAATATTCCTGCTGGGGGAGTATGGGTGTAATATTCCTGCTGGGGGGAATATGGGTGTAATATTCCTGCTTGGGGAGTATGGGTGTAATATTCCTGCTGGGGGAGTATGGGTGTAATATTCCTGCTGGGGGGAATATGGGTGTAATATTCCTGCTTGGGGAGTATGAGTGTAATATTCCTGCTGGGGGAGTATCGGTGTAATATTCCTGCTGGGGGACGTCTGTGCAGGAAGTTCTTGTCATACGATGGACACGGCGAGGCTCTGTTCACACCTAGGTGTTCCGGACTCCCGAATCGCTGCAAAACGCAGGACGTGCTTGCGATCCGTTTACTTTCAACATCACCCCAATCGAGGCGTGATTTTGCCGCGATTGTCGCAAGACAAATCGCAGGACTGCTTTTGGGAAACAGGCATCCCACGATTTTGTTTGCGCGATTTGTAAGGTGACAATATTGTCCTGTGATTAGGGTGCCATTGAAAGTAACGGGATCACAAGCGTGTCCCGTTTTTTCCGACAATTCAGGAATTGCAGTAATTCCGCCCGCGATCCGGAAGGCCTAGGTGTGAGCACAGCCTAAGCGTCTTCTATCAGTTGCTGGATTCACCTTCTATAGATTCTGGGGGAACATTTTCCTCAAACATATCACACATTCGCTTCATTCTTTATTCCACCGCTAATATATACTCAGCATTGACCTTGTATAGCGCTTGTCTCTCTGAGGACTCCAAGTATTGGAGATGGCGTTGGCCGGGAATCGAACCCAGGTCAGCTGCTGGGAAGGCAGCTATGCTCACCACTGCACCACCAACGCAAGGTAGCATGTCTTTTATAGTGTGGGAGGAAACCGGAGCACCCGATGGAAACCCACGCAAGCACAGGGAGAACATGCAAACTCCATGCAGATAGTGTCCTGGTCAGAATCTGAAACAAGGACCCCAGTGCTGCAAGACTAACCTCTAAGCCTCTGTGCTGCCCATATGCGGCCTCTCTTCTCTAAGGCCCACCCCCGCTGAGCAGAGTAAATCAGTTCACTTAAAGCGCCTCCAGAAGAAATCCACACTTATCCTAAACTACAATATATATATATATATATATATATATATATATATATATATATATATATATATATATATATATATATATATATATATATATATATATATATATATATATATATATATATATATATATATATATATATGTTTTTGAGGTGTGTGTTGGTCCGGCTATGATATCTATATATATAGATATATATATATATATATATAGATATATATATATATATATATCTATATATATATATATATAGATATATATATATATATATATAGATATCATAGCCGGACCAACACACACCTCAAAAACATACCGGCCTCCAACCTCCCCTAATAGCCGGTCCAACACACGCCTCAAAAACATACAGGCCTCCAACATCCTCTTATAGCCGGTCCAACACACGGCTCAAAAGCTTACCCAATGTGACATCTGTGTGGGTACCGGTGCACAGCCCCGAACGCACCCAGGGTGCGTCTGCGCAAATGCACCCGCATGGATGTCCTTTTTGGGGTTAACTCAGCCCCCACACAGGGTACAGATTCATACACCCCGTGTGAGTAAGGCCTTGGACTTCTCCATGAAGGACCTCACTGGTGGGAAGAGTTTTGCTGGGGGAGTATGTGTGTAATATTCCTGCTGGGGGGAGTATGGGTGTAATATTCCTGCTGGGGGGAGTATGGGTGTAATATTGCTGCTGGGGGGAGTATCGTGTAATATTCCTGCTGGGGGAGTATGGGTGTAATATTCCTGCTGGGGGGAGTATGGGTGTAATATTCCTGCTGGGGGGAGTATGGGTGTAATATTCCTGCTGGGGGGAGTATGGGTGTAATATTTCTGCTGGGGGGAGTATGGGTGTAATATTCCGGCTGGGGGAGTATGGGTATAATATTCCTGCTGGGGGAAGTATGGGTGTAATATTCCTGCTGGGGGTAGTATGGGTGTAATATTCCTGCTGGGGGGAGTATGGGTGTAATATTCCTGCTGGGGGGAGTATGGGTGTAATATTTCTGCTGGGGGGAGTATGGGTGTAATATTCCGGCTGGGGGAGTATGGGTATAATATTCCTGCTGGGGGAGTATGGGTGTAATATTCCTGCTGGGGGGAGTATGGGTGTAATATTCCTGCTGGGGGGAGTATGGGTGTAATATTCCTGCTGGGGGGAGTATGGGTGTAATATTCCTGCTGGGGTAGTATCGGTGTAATACTCCTGCTGGGGGAAGTATGGGTATAATATTCCTGCTGGGGGAAGTATGGGTGTAATATTCCTGCTGGGGGTAGTATCAGTGTAATGCTCCTGCTGGGGGAAGTATGGGTGTAATATTCCTGCTGGGGGAGTATGAGTGTAATATTCCTGCTGGGGGAGTATGGGTGTAATATTCCTGCTGGGGGGGTATGGGTGTAATATTCCTGCTGGGGGGGTATGGGTGTAATATTCCTGCTGGGGAGGAGTATGGGTGTAATATTGCTGCTGGGGGGAGTATCGTGTAATATTCCTGCTGGGGGAGTCTGGGTGTAATATTCCTGCTGGGGGGAATATGGGTGTAATATTCCTGCTTGGGGAGTATGAGTGTAATATTCCTGCTGGGGGAGTATCGGTGTAATATTCCTGCTGGGGGACGTCTGTGCAGGAAGCTCTTGTCATACGATGGACACGGCGAGGCTCTGTTCACACCTAGGTGTTCCGGACTCCCGAATCGCTGCAAAACGCAGGACGTGCTTGCGATCCGTTTACTTTCAACATCACCCCAATCGAGGCGTGATTTTGCCGCGATTGTCGCAAGACAAATCGCAGGACTGCTTTTGGGAAACAGGCATCCCACGATTTTGTTTGCGCGATTTGTAAGGTGACAATATTGTCCTGTGATTAGGGTGCCATTGAAAGTAACGGGATCACAAGCGTGTCCCGTGTTTTCCGGCAATTCAGGAATTGCAGTAATTCCGCCCGCGATCCGGAAGGCCTAGGTGTGAGCACAGCCTAAGCTTCATCTATCAGTTGCTGGATTCACCTTCTATAGATTCTGGGGGAACATTTTCTTCCTCAAACATATCACACATTCGCTTCATTCTTTATTCCACTCACTGGTGGGAAGAGTTCTCATTTCTCCAGCAGAGAAAGCCTAAAGAATGCTGGAAAGCAGGGGCGTTGCTAGGTGGCAGAAAGACCAGGGGCTTCAGCCCGAAGTCCGATGTTGGCACCGATGGGGGGGGGGGGGTCGTGAGTGGTCATGGCACGGGGTTTTTTGGCTGAGCGCTGGGGTTGTGTGGCGGGGGGTAAGCTTACTTGCTGGTTGCTGCCTGGGGCTTAGCAGTGCCCATCAATTTTGACCACTAATCTCAGCTACCTGACACACTGACCTACCTAACATACACTGACCTGACATACATACATACACCTACCTAACATACACTGACCTGACATACATACACCTACCTAACATACACTGACCTGACATACATACATACACCTACCTAACATACACTGACCTGACATACATACATACACCTACCTAACATACACTGACCTGACATACATACATACATACATACACCTACCTAACATACACTGACCTGACATACATACATACACCTACCTAACATACACTGACCTGACATACATACATACACCTACCTAAATTACACTGACCTGACATACATACATACATACATACACCTACCTAACATACACTGACCTGACATACATACATACATACATACACCTACCTAACATACACTGACCTGACATACATACATACACCTACCTAAATTACACTGACCTGACATACATACATACACCTAACATACACTGACCTACCTAACATACACTGACCTGACATACATACATACACCTAACATACACTGACCTACCTAACATACACTGACCTGACATACATACATACATACATACACCTACCTAACATACACTGACCTGACATACATACATACACCTACCTAACATACACTGACCTGACATACATACATACACCTACCTAAATTACACTGACCTGACATACATACATACATACACCTACCTAACATACACTGACCTGACATACATACATACACCTAACATACACTGACCTACCTAACATACACTGACCTGACATACATACATACACCTAACATACACTGACCTACCTAACATACACTGACCTGACATACATACATACACCTAACATACACTGACCTACCTAACATACACTGACCTGACATACATACATACATACATACACCTACCTAACATACACTGACCTGACATACATACATACACCTACCTAACATACACTGACCTGACATACATACATACACCTACCTAAATTACACTGACCTGACATACATACATACACCTACCTAACATACACTGACCTGACATACATACATACACCTACCTAACATACACTGACCTGACATACATACATACACCTACCTAACATACACTGACCTGACATACATACATACACCTACCTAACATACACTGACCTGACATACATACATACACCTACCTAACATACATACACCTACCTAACATACACTGACCTGACATACATACACCTACCTAACATACACTGACCTGACATACATACATACACCTAACATACACTGACCTGACATACATACATACACCTACCTAACGTACACTGACCTGACATACATACACCTAACATACACTGACCTACCTAACATACACTGACCTACCTAACATACCGTGACATACATACACTGACCTCACCTACCTGACCAGGAGACAGACTTCATGTGTCCAGGTGTCCTGCAGTTCAGTTCAGCTGTAGTGTGCAGTGTGCAGCCCACGCATCATGTGTCACAGCAGGCAGCCAGAGGAGGAGAGGAGACTGCTTGAATCTCATCGCCTGGACCTTGGAGCTCCGGGCTTTGTCCTGCACGTAGTTATACAAAGTAGAGCCTGCCTCCCAGTCCCAGCACGGCCAGCAGGCACAAGGCGGTATGGAGAAGACTCTTCTGCCTCCTGCTGCACACTCCGGTGCCCATGATCAGACACACCGAGATCCGGAGCTCTTCACTCTGCCATCGGCCCCCAACACAGCTCCTCTTCAGGTTATCCTCATCCCCGCCTCCTCTACAACAATCGGTGCAGTCACTGGCAGTGGCACATCTCACCAGATCGCTCCTCCGCTGCCCTGATCTATCTGAGCGGGGAGCGGGGATCTCAGTGATGTGGCGCGGCGGATTGTAATTCCCGCCTTCTGGAGTGTGCAGCGCCTATGATGGACGTCACACGTCCCGCGGTCCCAGCATTGGACCAGTGGGATGTCCATCATAGCTCCAGAAGGCGGGACCTGTATGTCATTCGGCCACACTCGGCCGCACTCGGATCAGATCGGTCCCCGCTCGTCAGCGGCCGGCGGCGCTCGGGGCTAACAATTAAACGGTGCCTTCTTGACACTCGGGGCTTTTCGGGGACCAATTCGGGGCTTCAGCCCCCCCTAGCCACCCCCTCCCGACGCCCCTGCTGGAAAGACTCCTACCGCCTCTGAAGACAAAAAGAGTTCCAACCTCCCCTCATAGCCGTTCTAACACACGCCTCGAAAACATACTGGCCTTCAACCTGTCCATATAGCTGGTCCAACAAACGCCTCAAAAGCCTACCCAATGTGACATCTGTGTGGGTACTGGTGCACAGCCCCGAACACACCCAGGGTGCGTCTGCGCAACTGCACCCACATGGATGTCCTTTTTGGGGTTAACTCAGCCCCCACACAGGGTACAGATTCATACACCCCGTGTGAGTAAGGCCTTGGACTTCTCCATGAAGGATCTCACTGGTGGGAAGAGTTCTCATTTCTACAGCAGAGAAAGCACAAAGAATGCTGGAAAGACTCCTCCCGCCTCTGAAGACAAAAAGAGTTCCAACCTCCCCTCATAGCCGTTTTAACACACGCCTCGAAAACATACCGGCCTTCAACCTGCCCATATAGCTGGTCCAACAAACGCCTCAAAAGCCTACCCAATGTGACATCTGTGTGGGTACCGATGCACAGCCCCGAACGCACCCAGGGTGCGTCTGCGCAACTGCACCCGCATGGATGTCCTTTTTGGGGTTAACTCAGCACCCACACAGGGTACAGTTCCCCCCCCCCCCCCCCCCTTGTGAGTAAGGCCTTGGACTTCTCCATGAAGGACCTCACTGGTGGGAAGAGTTCTCATTTCTCCAGCAGAGAAAGCCTAAAGAATGCTGGAAAGACTCCTCCCGCCTCTGAAGACAAAAAGAGTTCCAACCTCCCCTCATAGCCGTTTTAACACACGCCTCGAAAACATACCGGCCTTCAACCTGCCCATATAGCTGGTCCAACAAACGCCTCAAAAGCCTACCCAATGTGACATCTGTGTGGGTACCGGTGCACAGCCCCGAACGCACCGAGGGTGCGTCTGCGCAACTGCACCCGCATGGATGTCCTTTTTGGGGTTAACTCAGCCCCCACACAGGGTACAGATTCATACACCCCGTGTGAGTAAGGCCTTGGACTTCTCCATGAAGGACCTCACTGGTGGGAAGAGTACTCATTTCTCCAGCAGAGAAAGCACAAAGAATGCTGGAAAGACTCCTCCCGCCTCTGAAGACAAAAAGAGTTCCAACCTCCCCTCATAGCCGATTTAACACACGCCTCGAAAACATACCGGCCTTCAACCTGCCCATATAGCTGGTCCAACAAACGCCTCAAAAGCCTACCCAATGTGACATCTGTGTGGGTACCGATGCACAGCCCCGAACGCACCCAGGGTGCGTCTGCGCAACTGCACCCGCATGGATGTCCTTTTTGAGGTTAACTCAGCCCCCACACAGGGTACAGATTCATACACCCTGTGTGAGTAAGGCCTTGGACTTCTCCATGAAGGACCTCACTGGTGGGAAGAGTTCTCATTTCTCCAGCAGAGAAAGCCTAAAGAATGCTGGAAAGACTCCTCCCGCCTCTGAAGACAAAAAGAGTTCCAACCTCCCCTCATAGCCATTTTAACACACGCCTCGAAAACATACCGGCCTTTAACCTGCCCATATAGCTGGTCCAACAAACGCCTCAAAAGCCTACCCAATGTGACATCTCTGTGGGTACCGGTGCACAGCCCCGAACGCACCCAGGGTGCGTCTGCGCAACTGCACCCGCATGGATGTCCTTTTTGGGGTCAACTCAGCCCCCACACAGGGTACAGATTCATACACCCTGTGTGAGTAAGGCCTTGGACTTCTCCATGAAGGACCTCACTGGTGGGAAGAGTTCTCATTTCTCCAGCAGAGAAAGCCTAAAGAATGCTGGAAAGACTCTTTCCGCCTCTGAAGACAAAAAGAGTTCCAATCTCCTCTCATAGCCGTTTTAACACACGCCTCAAAAACATACCGGCCTTCAACCTGCCCATATAGCTGGTCCAACAAATGCCTCAAAAGCCTACCCAATGTGACATCTGTGTGGGTACCGATGCACAGCCCCGAACGCACCCAGGGTGCGTCTGCGCAAATGCACCCACATGGATGTCCTTTTTGGGGTTAACTCAGCCCCCACACAGGGTACAGATTCATACACCCGTGTGAGTAAGGCCTTGGACTTCTCCATGAAGGACCTCACTGGTGGGAAGAGTTCTCATTTCTCCAGCAGAGAAAGCCTAAAGAATGCTGGAATGACTCCTCCCGCCTCTGAAGACAAAAAGAGTTCCAATCTCCTCTCATAGCCGTTTTAACACACGCCTCGAAAACATACCGGCCTTCAACCTGCCCATATAGCTGGTCCAACAAACGCCTCAAAAGCCTACCCAATGTGACATCTCTGTGGGTACCGGTGCACAGCCCCGAACGCACCCAGGGTGCGTCTGCGCAACTGCACCCGCATGGATGTCCTTTTTGGGATGTCCTTCTAGTAACAACCAATTGTCTTGGTTTTCCAGCTACATTGATGGTGATTCAGTTCTGCCTTGTGAGCTGTGTCTGCGTACATCTGCAATAAAAAAGAAGAATCAGATTTAGCACCTTCACCTACATTATATATATATTTTTATACAACATGGACAGAAAAGTTCAAAATTCCAGTGCAAGGGACAATAAAAAATCCCAAGATGACAGGGACACAGGGATGACTAAAAATAAACTTTTTTTTTTTCAAAAATGTGGGTCTTTTTTAGTTTGTTTAGTAAAAAATAAAAACCCCAGAGGTGATCAAATGCCACCAAAAGAAAGCTCTATTTGTGGGAAGAAAATGATAAAAATGTAGTTTGGGTACAGTGTAGCATGACTGCGCAATTGTCATTGAAAGTGCGACAGTGCTGAAAATTGTCCACGACAGGATAAAAATTTGGAGGTCATGTCATGTGTTGTAATACATTTGTATTGCATTTTCGAACGATAGCCGTACTGATTAAACGAAAATCGTACGATCTGGCATCGTACGAACAAAATTTCTGTGCATGTCTTATACCCAAATAAATAAATATATATAATAAATAAATAGCCATTGGCATGCAAATCTCATGAGATACAATACAACAGTAGATGATTACTGAAGCCGTTTATGGATTTATAACTTTTATTTACATTTTATTTCTGATGGACAATATATAAACTCATTCTGTGTATTGCCTCCTATAACATCCTCCCCTCCCATCACCCCTCATCACTACAGCTCAGGCTGTTGTATCCCCCCCCCCCCCCAGGCCTCGTTGCTAAGGCCAAAAGGTGATCACAGCAACACAAGCGGAAGTCGCTGCCTCCAAAGAGACTGACACTTGGTCGGCCCAATCAGCGCTCAGAAAGAGCAGCCGCTGACAAATCAGACATCGGGGTGGGCGGGCTTTGGCAGAGGCTCTGGCAACCGCATGCTAGGGCGCCTTGGAGCCCGGGAATCTCGCTCCGGTGTGCGCATAGAGGAAGTGAGGAGAACCGAGAGAGCGCAGGACGACCGAGAGCCCCCCCGAGCACCGGAACCATGAAGATCGAGGAGGTGAAGAGTACCACGAAGACCCAGCGTATCGCCGCACACAGCCATGTGAAGGGCCTGGGCCTGGATGAGAGCGGCATGGCCAAGCAGGCGGCCGCCGGGCTGGTGGGACAGGAGAACGCCCGGGAGGTGAGCGCAGGCCCTTCTCTATGGAGATCTCATCCACTATTGACCGCACTGAGCTCCATTCACTAGAGCAGCCAATCAGAGCAGTCCTGACTCTTCTCACACACATTGGGGGGGGGGGGGGGGGATCTGAGCTACAAAATCACTTAGAACCCCCAACCATGAAAGCAGAGGTCCTGGTGAATAAAATGGCGGCTGTTACGATTTTTGTAGGTCACACAATATTTGCGCAGCAGCTTAAATACCACTTCACCCCCGGAAGGATTTAAACACCCCCCCCTTTAATGACCAGGATATTTTTTGCGATACGGCACTGCGTCGCTTTAACTGACAATTGCGCGGGCGTGCGATGTTGCACCCAAACAAAATTGGCGTCCTTTTCCCCCCACAAATAGAGCTTTCTTTTGGTGGTCTTTGATCACCTCTGCGGTTTTTATTTTTTGCGCTATCAACAAAGAAAGCGTCAATTGTGAACAAAAAAAAAAAGCAATACTTTTTGCTATAACATTTTTTTTTCCCCCTCAGTTTAGGCCGATACGTATTCTACGTATTTTTGGTAAAAAAAAATAAAAAAATCAATAAGCCTTTATTGATTGGTTTGCATAAAAGTTATAGCTTCTACAAAATAGGGGATCGTTTTATGGCATTTTTATTAATCATTGTTTTTTTTTTTTTTTTTACTAGTAATGGCGGCGATCAGCGATTATTTTTTTTTTTTTGTGACTGCAACATTATGGCGGACACAGTACTGCAGTTTTTTTTTTTTTTTTGCATTACAATACATTAAAGTGTATTTTTTGCCCCCCCCCCCCCAAAAAAAATTAAAAAAAATGAAAGTGTTTAACAAAAATTGCTGCACAAATACCGTGTGACCTACAAAATTGCAACACCCACCATTTTATTCTCTAGGGCCTCTTCTTAAAAAAAAAAAAATATATATATATATATATATATATATATTTATATATATATTTATATTAGAGGTAGACACCGATTTGCCGTTGCCGGTCAGCTCATCAGTGTCTATCTGCATGCACCTAGCCCTATCAGGTGCATGCAGATAGATACCAGAAAGCAGCATGGATGGAGGAGGGCAAGTCAGAAAAATGTCATGTGTGCTGCTGTGCCCCCCCCCTGCAGACATTATTTAAAGGGGAGGTCCACCCTAAGAATAAAAATTGCATAAAAATGTTCCTAAAAATTTGGAGGAAAAAAATAAATAAAATTTTAACTTACCAGAAATGGCTGTTGCTAGGCAGATCGTCCTAATCTGAAACTTCCTACACCGCAGTGATCTTCAGTCTCCTCCTCCTCGCGTTGTCTTCTGGGGAGTGTTCTGGGAAACTCCCCATCCATCCCTCCCTCTCCACAACGCATTCATCCCCCTCCATCCATCCCCCTCCACAATGCATCCCCCCCCATCCACGCCCAGCTCCATCCATCCCCCTCCACAACGCATCCCCCCCCATCCATCCCCATCCAAAAATATCAGCCGGAAAAATCGGCATCGTTATATCGCCATTGGCCTCCCCGATTTTTGAAATATCGGCATCGGCCAGAGAAAAACCCATATCGGTCGTCTTCTATTATACAGCAAGCTTGGGGTAGTAGACTGAAGTCCTGGCAGACTTGGTTGGTTTGTGTTGGGTTCTTCCTTAAAACCCCCCAAGCATTATTATAAAAAAATGATGTATTTTCAATGTTGTCCTTTAAGTCTTAGTAAGAGAGCAGCATTATTTATTCTTGGCAGCCTTCCTTATTCTCTTCTACCTGGGCTGCATCCACGGTCTTCCCTTCCGTAATCTCTTCATCTGAACTCGGTTTGGGAATAACTCGAAGTTTAAATCTTCGGTGCTTAGCTACAAGAGGAGTTGTGCCCTCATCTCTTGGTGGAGGTGGTTTAGGCAGCATCACTTTATCGGCGTGCTTTTTCCACCATGGAATCGCTTTGTCTTCAGAAGCTGCTTCTTTTTTTGCCAGGCTTGGAATTTTGGGTAAAGTTGACGATGTGCTGGAGGATTTTTCGGACTGTTTTCTCTTTATTCTGCAAAACTCCTGCAAACGTTTATACTTTGATCGGATGTACCCTTTGGCTTTTTGCACAAAATGCCCTGTTTCGGGCTTTTTGGCCGCCTCCATGGCTCTTATATCTCTAAGAAGTGCTTCTCCTTTTGTTACCAGCCTTGGAATTTCGGGTAAAGTTGGCGGTGGCCGAAAGGGTATTTCGGACTGTTCTCTCTTTAATCTGCATAACTCCTGCACATGTTCATACTTTGCTCTGCAGTACCCTTTGTCTTTGTGCACAAAATGCCCTGGTTTGGGCGTTGTGTCCTCCTCCGTGGCTTTTAAATCTCTAGGAAGTGGCTTTTTATCTTCAGAAGCCGCTCCTTTTTTTGCCAGGCTTGGAATTTTGGGTAAAGTTAACGGTGTGCTGGAGGATTTTTCGTACTCTTCTCTGCATAAACTGCATATCTCCAGCAAACGTTCATCCTTTGCTTTTCTGTGCCCTGTGATGGCTTCCAGCACAACATGCCATGGTTTGGACTTTGTGTCCTCCGTGGCTTTTAAATCTCTATGAAGTGGCTTTTTATCTTCAGAAGCCGCTCCTTTTTTTGCCAGGCTTGGAATTTTGGGTAAAGTTAACGGTGTCCTGGAGGATTTTTCGTACTCTTTGCATATCTCCAGCAAACGTTCATCCTTTGCTTTTCTGTGCCCTGTGATGGCTTCCTGCACAACATGCCATGGTTTGGACTTTGTGTCCTCCTCCGTGGCTTTTAAATCTCTATGAAGTGGCTTTTTATCTTCAGAAGCCGCTCCTTTTTTTGCCAGGCTTGGAATTTTGGGTAAAGTTAACGGTGTGCTGGAGGATTTTTCGTACTCTTTGCATATCTCCAGCAAACGTTCATCCTTTGCTTTTCTGTGCCCTGTGATGGCTTCCTGCACAACATGCCATGGTTTGGACTTTGTGTCCTCCGTGGCTTTTAAATCTCTATGAAGTGGCTTTTTATCTTCAGAAGCCACTCCTTTTTTTGCCAGGCTTGGAATTTTGGGTAAAGTTAACGGTGTGCTGGAGGATTTTTCGTACTCTTTGCATATCTCCAGCAAACGTTCATCCTTTGCTTTTCTGTGCCCTGTGATGGCTTCCTGCACAACATGCCATGGTTTGGACTTTGTGTCCTCCGTGGCTTTTAAATCTCTATGAAGTGGCTTTTTATCTTCAGAAGCCACTCCTTTTTTTGCCAGGCTTGGAATTTTGGGTAAAGTTAACGGTGTCCTGGAGGATTTTTCGTACTCTTCTCTCTTTACTCTGCATAACTCCTGCAAATGTTTATACTTTGCATGGCTGTAGCCTTCGGCTTTATGCACAAAATGCCCTGGTGTGTCCACCGTGGCTGTTAAATCTCTATAAAGTGGCTTTTTATCTTCAGAAGCTGCTCCTTTTTTTGCCAGGCTTGGAATTTCGGGTAAAGTTGACGGTGTCATGGAGGATTTTTCGTACCCTTTTCTCTTTACTCTGCATAACTCCCGCAAATGTTTATACTTTGCATGGCTGTAGCCTTCGGCTTTATGCACAAAATGGCCTGGTGTGTCCACCGTGGCTGTTAAATCTCTACCAAGTGGCTTTTTATCTTCAGAAGCTGCTCCTTTTGTTGCCAAGCTTGGAAATGTGGGTTTAGTTGATAGTTTCATATCATATCTTTGGAACTGTTCTCCTTTTACTCTGCAGGACTCCTGCAAAAGTTGAGGCAGACGAGTTGTCTTTGTCTTTTTGCCCTCTGGTTCTGGTTCTTTTTTTATCTCATATTTCCCATATTTATCTTTAAAGAATTCCTTTAATTCTGTTAGATCTTCATCATTTAGCACGGAAGCATAAATGTCTAATTCTTTATAGATTGGCGATCCAAATAATTTGATTGGTTCACCATTTGGGGTTTTGACTCCTGAGTTTACAATATGTCGGTATTTCTCACACCCAATGCGGCATTGCTCTTCTTCTGAGAGCTGCGTAGGTGGAGCTACAACATAATGATCTATATTGCGGGCTAAAACCTTCTCCGGCTTGTAGGGAGGTTCACGGACAGAAGGGAAACGGCCCTTGATAAACTCAGTGATGTCCTTTGATTTCTCTTCTTTGATCCATGTTTTCAATGCTGCTTCTTCTTCCTCTTTTTTTTGAAGCTTTTTGGCGTGAGCTTGTCCCGCGGCTGATTTCAGCCACTGCTCACGTGGGTTATAGGAAAATCGACGTAGTAACATCTTGGAAAAATAGCAAAAAGCTATTGAAAACGCAAGCTTACAAACGCAATTAAATATACGAATAAACGTACAAGAACTAATGTGAGGTAATATACGCTATGTAGCACACACAAAATAGGTGTTTACTGCACAGAAGCAACTCACAATCTGAGCTCTCTGCTCTGAGGCTTCTATATTTATTTATCCTGCTGATCACATGGTATTATGACATCACAGTGGTGGCCTTGGCACCTGGCCAGAAAAATAACGGCTTTTGTTGCTATGGAGCTGTTGCTATGGAGCTACAGGCTTGATGCAAGAGCACACAGAGTACCTGCTGATCACATGGTATTATGACATCACAGTGGTGACCTTGGCACCTGGCCAGAAAAATAACGGCTTTTGTTGCTATGGAGCTGTTGCTATGGAGCTACAGGCTTGATGCAAGAGCACACAGAGTACCTGCTGATCACATGGTATTATGACATCACAGTGGTGGCCTTGGCACCTGGCCAGAAAAATAACGGCTTTTGTTGCTATGGAGCTGTTGCTATGGAGCTACAGGCTTGATGCAAGAGCAAGAGCACACAGAAAACAGCCATTATCTATGTACATTGAGATTCCTTCATTAAATATTCAGCATTTCTGCCTTTTTTTGCAGCACAACAGACCTCGATGTGTCGCAATCTGCTGCCATGCATAGAGTGGAATGACGGGTCGTTTTGTGACACTTTAATAAAGTTAAAATTTTAAAAGTACAACTCATCACACCACCTTAACAAAACACACACACCAGCATACATGCTTTATAGCGTGCAGACTGATTGTAAACACGTCCCAATGCAGTTCTGATTAAATATATTCTCATATTATTTGGTATTGTACCTGACTATACACTATACAATCTGTGCAATCTCCATTAGATCTACTAACTACTATAAAATATAAAGGCCTGTGTGATTGTATAGAAGTTGATTGGATTGTAAAGGTTTATCATATTACATAGTTTTGGTAAATGCGTTTATACAATCAGATTGTATTGTGTATGGCCACCCTTGGTAAAACACAGGGCTAGATGGGCTCTTCTTAGAGGATTGTAATTGTATTCACAGGCTTGTTTACCACATGGAGAGCAAATGTAGAATGGTAACCATCGAGTACACATAGCTGGTTGCTAAGGGGAGCTCCAGTAGTAGGGTCTGTAAATCGGCCTCATTGGATTTTCTGTTTTTTTTTTGTTTTTTTTTGGCTGTATTTTCCAATATATTTATTATGTTAAAAAAAATTCAATATATTGTATTCAGTGGATTGATGGATGATCATTGGTGCCACGTTTCTTACCAATTCACCGATTTATTTATTTTTTTATAAAAAAATGTAACTAAAGCAAAACTTTTTTTTTTTTAATCTTTGAATAGAGTGGAGAGGGATTGGAACCCCTGTCAGTTTTTATTGCTGTCTGCGCTCCCATTAGGGAGATTCTCACTCCCTATTTGTCCTGTTTATCATCATCAAAAGTGGAAGTAAAAGAAAATCCCAAATTTTGGGCAATTTTGGTGGGGCAATTTTAATGGGGGCAGTATGATGGGGCAATTTGATGGTGGCAGTTTTGATGGTGGCAGTTTTGATGGTGGCAGTATGATGGTGGCAGTATGATGGTGGCAGTATGATGGTGGCAGTATGATGGTGGCAGTATGATGGTGGCAGTATGATGGTGGCAGTATGATGGTGGCAGTATGATGGTGGCAGTATGATGGTGGCAGTATGATGGTGGCAGTATGATGGTGGCAGTATGATGGTGGCAGTATGATGGTGGCAGTATGATGGTGGCAGTATGATGGTGGCAGTATGATGGTGGCAGTATGATGGTGGCAGTATGATGGTGGCAGTATGATGGTGGCAGTATGATGGTGGCAGTATGATGGTGGCAGTATGATGGTGGCAGTATGATGGTGGCAGTATGATGGTGGCAGTTTTGATGCTGGCAGTTTTGATGCTGGCAGTTTTTTGATGCTGGCAGTTTTTTGATGCTGGCAGTTTTTTGATGCTGGCAGTTTTGATGCTGGCAGTTTTGATGCTGGCAGTATGATGGGGCAATTTGATTTTGATGGTTGCAGTATGATGGGGCAGTTTTGATAGGGCAGTATGATGGGGCAATTTTAATATATATATATATATATATATATATATATATATATATATTTTGATTAAAGCAGACCTTTCAGTAATTTTTTCATCTTTCCATCTATTAAATCTTCTGCTCTTGTTTTAAATTTGGATAGTAAAACATTTTTTTTTTCTGCTAGTAAATCCCTTATATAGACCACTTCTTACTTCTTGTCTGGTCGTTAGCCTAGGCTTATGACATCATGCACAGCTCTCTCTCTTTCTCTCTCTCTGGTGAGAGTTTGCCAGGAAGGGAGGGGCATGAGTCATAAGAGAGCCAATGAGAGTTGCAGAGCTGGAGGTGTGTCTGTGTAAATCCAGGAAGTGAACAGGCAGCAGCTTCAGCTGCCCACAGTTAAAATGGTGCAGCCAGACTCGGCGGAGGGAGATTTCTGCAGCATATTTGGCAGGTACAGAATCACAGCATATATAAAATAATATGCAAAGTGGTTGGAGGGAAGCTTCAGAATGGCAAAGATGTTTTTATTACTAATTATGTGAGCAGACTGCAATTCCTCTTTAATTAGTAAAAACAAAAAAAATGAAATAGCCAAAATATAATATATATATTTTTATTATATTATACCCAAAAATATATATATATATATATATATATATATATATATATATTAAATAGCCATTGGCATGCGAGTCTCATGAGATACAATACAGCAGTAGATGGAGTTATAACTTTTATTTACATTTTATTTCTGATGGACAATATATAAACTCATTCTGTGTATTGCCTCCTATAACCTCCCTCCCCCCCTCCCATCACCCCTCATCACTACAGCTCAGGCTGTTGTATCCCCCCCAGGCCTCGTTGCTAAGGCCAAAAGGTGATCACAGCAACACAAGCGGAAGACGCTGCCTCCAAAGAGACTGACACTTGGTCGGCCCAATCAGCGTTTAGAAAGAGCAGCCGCTGACAAATCAGACATCGGGGTGGGCAGGCTTTGGCAGAGGCTCTGGCAACCGCATGCTAGGGCGCCTTGGAGCCCGGGAATCTCGCTCCGGTGTGCGCATAGAGGAAGTGAGGAGAACCGAGAGAGCGCAGGATGACCGAGAGCCCCCCCGAGCACCGGAACCATGAAGATCGAGGAGGTGAAGAGCACCACGAAGACCCAGCGTATCGCCGCACACAGCCATGTGAAGGGCCTGGGCCTGGATGAGAGCGGCATGGCCAAGCAGGCGGCCGCCGGGCTGGTGGGACAGGAGAACGCCCGGGAGGTGAGCGCAGACCCTTCTCTATGGAGATCTCATCCACTATTGACCGCACTGAGCTCCATTCACTAGAACAGCCAATCAGAGCAGTCCTGACTCTTCTCACACACATGGGGGGGGGGATCTGAACTAGAAACCCCCCAACCATGAAAGCAGAGGCCCTGGAGAATAAAATTGTGGTTGTTGCAATTTTTGTAGGTCACACAATATTTGCGCAGCAGCTTAAATACCCCCCCCCCCCCCTAATGACCAGGCTATTTTTTGCGATGCAGCACTGCGTTGCTTTAACTGACAATTGCACGGGCGTGCGACGTTGTACCCAAACAAAATTGATGTCCTTTTTTCCCCACAAATAGAGCTTTCTTTTGGTGGTCTTTGGCCACCTCTGCATTCCAGAATTCGTTCCAGAAGAATGCTTGTAATCCAAAGCACTCTTATATCAAGGCGAGTTTCCCCATTGAAAATAATGGAAACTCAGATAATCCATTCCACAGCCTTTGCTTTTCTATGCAGTAACGCATGTGGCCAGAGGTGCAGGGGGCGCCGGAGACACTTGGGAATGGAATGTCTCAGAGCGTCAGCGGTGCCCCCGCACCTCTGGCCAAATGCGGTACTGCGCACCCCAGCGGCTTGAATCCTGCTAGACTTGCGAGACAACACTCACAAAGCGTGTAAGAATTTTTTTTTAAAAAAAGCTCGGATTGCAAAACGCTTGGAAACAGCATTACTCGCAATCTGGGGTTCCACTGTACTGTGATTCTGTACTTTCCAAATATGCTGCAGAAATCTCCCTCCACTGAGTCTGGCTGCAGCCATTTTAACTGTGGGCAGCTGAAGCTGCTGCCTGTTCACTTCCTGGATTTACGCAGAGGCACACCTGCAGCTCTCATTGGCCCTCTTATGACTCATCCCCCCCTCCCTTCCTGGCAAACTCTCTAGAGTGAGAGAGAGCTGTGCATGATGTCATAAGCCTAGGCTAATGACCAGACAAGAAACAGGAAGTGGGCTGTATAAGGTATTTACTGGCAGAAAAAAATGTTTTATTATCCACTCCTTGGCCATCTCTATGATCCTGGGACGCCGGACATGACGTCACTTCCGGTTTTTGATGGATGTAAACACTGCCATTTTCTTTCTGGAAAGCAGAGATTAATGTGTGTTTTTTTTTTATTTATTTATTTTTTTTTTCCCCCATCTCATACTTTCCAGGGTAGAGCCGAGATCTGGGGTCCTATGTTTTCATAAAGAGGACCTGTCATGCTTTATTTTTAACACAAAACATGTTTTACATTTCTTGTGATTAAAAATAAAATTGATCAAAAAATAAATTAAAGGGACAGTGTAAAAATAAAATGAATAATAAAAAATAAAAATTTTAAGTGCCCCGGTCCCCTTATGCACGCATGCAGAAGTGAACGCATACATAGGCCGCTCCCGCAAAAACAATGTTTTCATCACACATATGAGGTATCGCCGCAAACGTTATGGTGAGAGCAAGAATTCTAGCGCTAGACCTCCTCTGTAACTCTAAACTGGTGACCTGTAAAAAAAAAAAAAAAAAATGTTTAACGCTTTGCCTATGGAGATTTTTAAGTACTGTAGTTTTTGTGCATTACAATACATTAAAGTGTATTTTTTGCCCAAAAAAAAAAATAAATTAAGTGTTTAAAACGCTGCGCAAATACCGTGTGACCTACAAAATTGCAACACCCACCATTTTATTCTCTAGGACCTCTGCTTAAAAAAAAAAAAATATATATATATATATATATATATATATATATATATATATATATATATATATATATATATATATATATATATATATATATATATATATATATATATATATATATATATATATTATTGTGAAAATTAGGCCGATTTGCAGCTGCTACACTAAACACGGCCCGCAGGGCCGCCAGCAGTACTGACCAGTGCCCCTCTCCCCCTACAGCAGCACGTGTAATTAAAGATTCACCCGCGCCACTGATGGCATGCATGGCGGCCGGCCCCTGTAGAGAAGAGAAAGTTTCACTAGCACCGCCCGCCCCCCTACCTCGGCGGGCTGTAGCAGAGGAAGAAAGCATCATTATCAGCATGTCACAAGCCCAAGCCTCCGCCTGTCTGACTAGTACCTCCCCCCCCAGCAGGTGATCGTGGCCAGCAGTAGCTCCTCTTCCTTCCCTGCTGAGGCGGAGCCTGCTTCTATTTTGCTATGTGATTTGCCGGTCAGCTCATCGGTGTCTATCTGCATGCACCTAGCCCTATCAGGTGCATGCAGATAGATACCAGAAAGCAGCATGGATGGAGGAGGGTAAGTCACAAAAATGTAATGTGTGCTGCTGTGCCCCCTGCAGACATTTTAATCTCCTTTGATGGGACACCTGGCTGAGGCTGACAAGCTGGCATTGAGTTGCATTGTGAAAATGGATGAGGATCAATCTGGGTGGATATGAGGGTTACATTGTGGAGAGCCTCTTCACAATGTAACTCTCATCCATTTTCACAATGCAACTCAATCATCTTCATCCCCACCCAGCACCATCCATCCCTCTCCACAACGCATCCCCCACCCACAGGCCAGCACCATCCATCCATCCCCCACCCACGGCCAGCACCATTCATCTATCCCTTTCAACAACGCATCCCCCACCCACGGCCAGCACCATCATCCCCCACCCACGACCAGCACCATCCATCCCCCACCCACGACCAGCACCATCCATGCATCCCCCACCCACGGCCAGCACCATCCATCCATCCCCCTCCATAATGCATCCCCCACCCACGGCCAGCACAATCCATCCATCCCCCTCCACAACGCATCCCTTACCCACGGCCACCAAAATCCATCCCCACCCACGGCCTGCACCATCCATCCCCCTCTATAATGCATACCCCACCCTCGCCCAGCACCATCCATCCATCACCCTCCACAACGCATCCCCCACCCACAGCCAGCACCATCCATCCCCCTCCATAATGCATCCCCCTCCACAACGCATCCCCCACCCATGGGCCAGCACTATCCATCCATCCCCCTCCACAAGCATCCCACAGCCAGAACCATCCATCCCCCTCCACAACACATCCCCCACCCACGGCCAGCACCATCAATCCACCCCCCTCCACCTCCACAATGCATCCCCACCCATGCCCAGCACCATCCATCCATCCCCCTCCACAACGCATCCCACAGCCAGCACCATCCATCCCCCTCCGTAATGCATCCCCCACCCATGGCCAGCAACATCCATCCATCCCCCTCCACAACGCATCCCCCACCCACGGCCAGCACCATTCATCCCCCTCCATAATGCATCCCCCACCCACGGCCAGCAACATCCATCCATCCATCCCCTTCCACAACGCATACCCCACCCACAGCCAGCACCATCCATCCCCCTCCGTAATGCATCCCACGCCCAGCACCATCCATCCCCCATCCACGCCCAGCACCATTCATCCATCCCCTTCCACAACGCATCCCCCTATCCACGCCCAGCACCATCAATCCCCGTTCTCAATGCATCCACATCCAAAAATCTGCCTAAAATATAAGCCGCAAAAATCGGCATCGTATATCCGGCCTCCCCGATTTCTAAATATCGGCATCGGCCAGAGAAAAACCCATATTGGTCGACCTCAAATATATATATATATATATATATATATATATATATATATATATATATATATATATATATATATATATATATATATATATATATATATATATATATATATATTTTGTGTGTGTGTATATATAAATGTGTGTATTAGGGATGCACCGAAATTTCGGTGGGCGAAAAAGGCCTTTTCGGCAATTTGCCGAAAGAGAAAAACGACCAAAAATGGGGCGGGGCTCCACCCTTGGTGCCGCCTATTACAGGGGCTTCCTATAGTGTAGAAGAGAGGAGAGCCGCCGCCTGGTTGATTAGAGGGCCGGGAACATCACAGCTTTCATTTCAATAGCTGTGTGTTCCCTGTTTCGCAACGTCACATACAGCCCCTCCCCCTTGTCCAGGGAACTTTGATAAATAGATCACCCGTCCCAGGATTGGACAGGTGATCTGTTTATCAAAGTGCCCGGACATAGAGGAAGGGCTGTATGTGACGGCACGCAGCGGGGAACACAGCTATTGAAATAAAAGCTGTGATGTTCCCGGCCCTCTAATCAACCAGGCGGCTGCGGCTCTCCTCTCTTCCCTTCACGGGCTGGCTGCACTACTGGGCACGCGGGCTGGCTGCACTACTGGGCACGCGGGCTGGCTGCACTACTGGGCACGCGGGCTGGCTGCACTACTGGGCACGCGGGCTGGCTGCACTACTGGGCACGCGGGCTGGCTGCACTACTGGGCACGCGGGCTGGCTGCACTACACTACTGGGCACGCGGGCTGCGCTACACTACTGGGGACGCGGGCTGCGCTGCACTACTGGGGACGCGGGCTGCGCTGCACTACTGGGGACGCGGGCTGCGCTGCACTACTGGGGACGCGGGCTGCGCTGCACTACTGGGGACGCGGGCTGCGCTGCACTACTGGGGACGCGGGCTGCGCTGCACTACTGGGGACGCGGGCTGGCTGCGTCTGACTGGCACTGATGAGGCTGTATTGATCTCTTGTGTCATGTCCCCAGTCTCTGACCATCTCCTGTATAAAAATATTTTTTAAAAACAGTCACTTTTGGTTTCGGTGCTGTTTCGGTATAGATTTTCTTTTCGGTTTCGGCACCAAAAAACTCATTCTGTGAATCCCTAGTAAATATATCTATATATAGATAGATATATATATATCTATCTATCGTATATACTCGAGTATAAGTCGTTCCGAGTATAAGTCGAGGCCCTAATTTACCACATAAAAATGGGAAAAACTTATTGACCCGAGTATAAGACGAGGGTGAGAAATGCGCAACTACTGTAAGTGGAAAAGAGGGTCAACAATGCCCATTTGCAGCATCACTGTGCCCATTTGCATGCCTCACTGTGCCCATTTGCAGCCATAGGTCCCCTGAACTTCAAACTCGGTAGTTAAGGGTTCCTAGATGCCCCCTAGCTGCAGCCAAAATTTGGGGTCTCTGAACACAAAGGATCCCGAAATGACATTGCTGCAAATGGACACAGTTGACCGAATTTGGGGCCCTGTATCTTGGGGCCACTTAGTGCTAAGAACCCCAAATTTAGTGTGCAAACCCAGTGGAACTAGCACCATAAAATTTCCAAAGCTGGGGTTACTAGCACTAAGTGGCCCTGAGATACGGGGCCCCAAAGTCGGTTCGGAAAATGAAATTTTTTGCTGCAGAAAAGTGCTTGACTCGAGTATAAGTCGAGGGGGGCACTTTCAGCACAAAAAAATGTGCTGAAAAATTTGACTTATACTCGAGTATATACGGTATGTGTATGTGTGTGTGTGTATGTGTTTGGGGTTTCTGAGTAATTTTCTAGCAAAAAAAAAATTATGATTTTTACATGCAGGAGAGAAATACCATAATTGACCTTGGTGGAAAGTAGTTAATGATGTATTAATCCTTTTTCTAAACCCCCCCACCACCACCTACCTCTAACCTTGGAAGGAAAGCCGCGTCGGATTGCACAGTGCTTGTGACCTTTCTCCGGTCCCCATATGACGGCTCTGATCTGGTAGTTGGCCGTATAGAAACAAGCACTGCATTGTGGGAGAAGCAAACCTGCTCCCCATACTGAGAAGTACCAGCTAGGTATTTCCAACAGCAGGTAAAGGGAGCGACAGGAGGAAAACAAAACTAAGTAGTCTCAGCAGAAGGGGGAAGGCCCACTCTGGTACTCTAGAGAGATTCTTGAGATGGCTTTCATATTTGCTTTGTCTGAGGATTTTCCCCTCACTTCCTGCTTAGACAGACACCCATCAGATAGGACAGTGACGAAAAATCTCCCAAACTCTATAGATAGCAGTACAATGTAGACAGAGGTTGAAGTTCTGTTCTAAACTAAAAATAAAAATGTTTTGAGGTTGGGCATTAATATAGAGATCTGTAAACTGACCACTAGAGGGAGCCCAGCTTTTTATTTTTGCTTTATTCACTTTCAAATACATCTTAGGTCTGGTTTACATCAGGTGCAGTGGGTCTGCTTTGGGCAGATATTCCAGCGCAGTCCCACCGCATGCACATCTCCTATGTGCCCAGGTTCAGACCATTACCTTGCGGTGATGTGCAGGCATGATGCACTGAAAAGTACTTGCACAGTTCTAGCAATCCAGTGCTTCGCACCACGCGGCCTGTAGTTGAACTTTAATATGTCTCTGTGACATTTCAATAAAGATGGTTTAAAAAAAAAAAGGAAACCGCAATCCGCCAAGCTCATCGCATCATCACTGTGTGGACCTCAGCCGTATTGCACTGCACATTAGCCCTTATGTTCATTCAAACCAGATGTGGTGGGACTGCGTTGAATGGCTATTCAATCGCAATCCCACCGCCTGACAAGCCAAAATGCCTATCTTTGTGTGTGTCTGGGTCACACAATTTGCACTAAAAAGAACAACATGTATTTTTTTTTTTTCAGCGCAGTGTGGGGCAATTAAACTTTATCAAATACCTGTGTGAACTTTCAATAAAGTTTAAAAAAAAAAAAAAAGTGAACAATACGTTGCACTGAGATTGGTACTGCAGTGATCCCACCAGACGACACGTAACTCAGCCGCTGGTGTGAATTAAACCTTAAAGTTAGGGTTGCGATGATACTACTTTTTTTAAGACCGATACCCTTTTTCACGTACTGACCGATACCGATACTTTTTTTTACAGTTTTTTTTAACCACTTCAGCCCCAGACCATTTGGCTGGCCAAAGACCAGAGCACTTTTTGCGATTCAGCACTGCGTCGCTGTAACTGACAATTGCGCAATCGTGCGACATGACTTCCAAACAAAATTGACGTCCTTTTTTCCCCATAAGTAGAGCTTTCTTTTGGTGGTATTTAATCATCTCTGTGGTTTTTATCTTTTGCGCTATAAACAAAAAAAAATAGCGTAAATTTTGAAAAAAAACGCATTATTTTTTACTTTTTGCTATAATATCCCCCAAAAATATATATATAAAAAAAACAAAAAACTTTTTTTCCCTCAGTTTAGGCCGATGCGTATTCTTCTACATATTTTTGGTAAAAAAAATCGCAATAAGCGTTTATTGATTGGTTTGTGCAAAAGTTATAGCGTCTACAAAATAGGTGATTGTTTTCTGACATTTTTATTAATAATTTTTTTTTTTTTTTACTAGTAATGGCGGCGATCAGCGATTTTTATCATGACTGTGACATTATGGCCGACAGATCAGGGACTTTTGGCGCGATTTTGGGACCGTTCACATTTATACAGCGATCAGTGCGATTGAAAAATGCATTGATTACTATGTAAATGTGACTGGCAGTGAAGGGGTTAACACTAGGTGGCGCTGTAGGGGTTAAGTGTGTCCTAGGGAGTGATTCTAACTGGGGGGGGGGGGGGCTGGCTATGTGTGATACATCACTGATCACCGCTCCCGATTTATAGGGAGCGGTGATCGGTGTCCTATCGCTAGGCAGAACGGGGAAATGCTTGTTTACATCAGCATTTCCCTGTTCTTCCTCTCCATGAGACGATCGCGGGTATCCCCGCAGATATCGAGTCTGCGGGACCCGCGATCACACTCTCGGAGCTCGCGGCGGGCGCACGCGATGGCACGGTGGCAAATTCAAAGGGTCGTACCTGTATGCCCATTTGCCCGTTCATGCCATTGTGTCGACGTAAATGTACAGGCGGCGGTCGGCAAGCGGTTAAACTGTACAATGCTTTCTTTTTGGGAGGGGGGAAGAGAGTGGATGGTGTCAGTTTGTGTTGTTTTTTTTTTTATGTTATTTTTTATTTTTACAATTTAACCTTTTTAAATATGTATTTATTACAATTTTTAGTTTTAGTTTTTTATCAGCCCTGTTGGGGGGCTTTGGTGAGATATCAGGGGTCCTAACAGACCCCTGACATTTCCCTTTTGAGACAGGGAAAGGGACTGAGGACAGACATTCCCCAGTCCCTTTCTCTGTAGCCTCAGCAGCACTGAAAATGAATGGAGAGGAGACAGAGGCTCCTCTCCATTCATAAATTGAAGCATCGTAAACCCAGTTTGGAGGGGGACCGGAGCGGAGCATGGGGGGGGCGCGGAAGGCGCCTGAAGGAGGGCAAGGGGGGGGGGGCGGAAGGCGCCTGAAGGAGGGCACTGGGGGGGACTGGAGGAGGATACGGGACCAGTCAGGGGTGATCGGTGCGGCGGTGGTGGGAGTTGCACGCGCCGATCCCTCTATATAGATTTCCATAAAGCAACTGAAAGCCGTGGGAGGGAGAATAAGAGAAGCCGCTGTCAGCTGCTTTATTGAAATCTATACAGAGAGATCGGTGCTTGTAACTCCCCCACCGATCACCCCTGACTGCCCAGGTATCGGATCAAGCATCGGCGCATTTGCCTGAGTACAAGTACTCATGAAAATGCTCAGTATCGGCACCAATACTAGTATCGATGCAACCCTACTTAAAAGTTCCACTGTTGCATACTGTGAGTAGGCAGAAGAGACATGCAATAAAGTACATCTACCTGCCTGCTCACAGCGATCCGTGGACTGTAAACTGAGCTGCGCTTGCGCAGCTCCACTTACAGCGGCCGGCCCGATCTTTGTGTGCCACAATGATTAGCTGCTGCTCTTGCACAGCAGTGAAGTCATCCCACATTGGCCAGTGGAGATGGTCAAAAATCAGCACACAGGTGAAGAAGCCAGGGAGGGATCATTGGAAAGGTCAATGTTGATCCCCTTTAGTTCCACTTTAAGTAGCACTATGGCCTCCCATTAAAGTGCTACAACAAGTAATTATAAATACATCTGCATTTTGTTTACTTTTACCCCCACCCCTGCAAAGTCCCACAAATAGCTACTGATCCGCCTAATAATAGTGTGATTGCGGGACAACAATGCTGCACTGCTTCTGGATTCCGAGCAGAGTTATCCTTCTCATGTAGGCTGTGCCCTGCTTCCACTACAGTGGGAGGAGGAGATGTTACAGGGAGTGTGGCTGTCGGCATACTCACTGCTGATTCATAACCCTTTTGCTTGTCAGTCGGCACCAGACTGCACCTAGTCCCCCCCCCCATTGCTTTCTGGATTGGCAGCACTGCCTCTGTTACTGAAACCCTCCCACTGTGATCTGCAGTGTCTGGAAGGGGGGAGCGCCTGAGGCATAAATGGAGGATTTGGCTTAGTCAGGGAAGGTAAAATTTGTGTTTGAGGCCTGTTCATCACATATTAGATGTGGTACGATTTACGTAATTTGCATATTCTCCCAGGGCCTGTGTGGGTTTCCTCCGGGTTCTCCGGTTTCCTCCCACGTTCCAAAGACATGCTGGTAGGTTAATCAGATCCTGTCTACAAATTGGCCAAATATGTGTATGTGTTTGAAAGCGCGACGGGACCCTGTAGGGCAGGGATATGCAATTAGCGGACCTCCAGCTGTTGCAAAACTACAAGTCCCATCATGCCTCTGCCTCTGGGTGTCATGCTTGTGGCTGTCAGAGTCTTGCTATGCCTCATGGGACTTGTAGTTCTGCAACAGCTGGAGGTCCGCTAATTGCATATCCCTGTAGGGCATGGGTCTTCAAACCCTCCAGTTGTTCAGGAACCACAATTCCCATCATGCCCAGTCATGTCTGTGAATGTCAGCGTTTTACAATGCCTCATGGGACGTGTAGTTCCGCAACAGCTGGAGGACCGTAGTTTGAAGATCCCTGCTGTAGGGTAAAGGACCGCCCTATATCAAGATGCAACTCAACATATCCGCCATTCATTCCTCTGAAAAGGCCATCCCATGTGACGAAACAAGGACACGTGATTGGTCAGCACTGTGTACCAGGCTCTCCTCTCTAGAGCTCTTGCAGGAAATCTGTCAAGCCTTTCCCCCACTGAATGAGTTAAGTCTTTTTAGAAATGCTCCATTTTTTTGGCTGCTTTTCACAGCTATTTTTATTTACTGGCCAAGCTGTTCCTGTGGCATGGTTTTCATTTGATGTGCTATGTGTGGGAACGCTGTCAGTGGAGCAGTGCACAATTTGGAAAGGCCTCTGACAAGTCTAGCCCATGTGGACCATGCTGTGGGGTTATCTGATTGCAGCAGAAAACTTGCCGTGAACCAGTGATTGGAGGCTTTCTATTTAGAGGGAGATCAAAGCTCCACCAGCATATTCCATTGATACTTTATGTATACAGTTCAAGCTTCGTCCTCATTTACTGTATACTGTGAACCAAGTATCACGGGGCCATTCAAGGTGGAATTCAGATGTCCGTGGACACAGTCCAGGAGCATCAAAGTCAATATATGAATAGGACTGTAGTCATAGTAGATGTTAAAGAGCACCTGTACTGTATTAATAAACATCAATCCAAACAAGAACCGCACCACTTGGCACGCCGGCCAGAACAAACCAAATATGAAACCAGCGCAATCCCCTCAAAGAGCAAATGGGCCACACTGCTTGTGTTTATTGGTTACAACGGTATGAAAAAAACCATATCACCCTAACAATGATAACCTCTTATATACAGTACTGTGCAAACGTTTAGGCAGGTGTGAAAAAATGCTGTGAATAGAAATGTTAATAATTTATCTTTATCAAATAAAATGTAAAGTAAATGAACAGAAGAGGAATCCAAATCAATATTTGGGGTGGCCACCCTTTGCCTTCAAACCAGCATCAATTCTTCTAGGTAGACAGTTTTTTTGAAGGAACTCGGCAGGTAGGTTGTTCCAAACATCTTGGAGAACTAAGCACAGATCTTCTGTGGATGTAGGCTGCCTCAGATCCTTCTGTCTCCATGTAATCCTAGACAGACTCCATGATGGTGAGATCAGGGTTCTGTGGGGCCAAACCATCACTTCCAGGACCCCTTGTTCTTTACAATGAAGATAGTTCCTAATGACATTGGCTGTATGTTTTGGGGTGGTTGTCCTGCTGCAGAATACATTTTGGGCCAATCACATGTCTCCCTGATGTTATGGCACAATGGAGAAGTATCTGCCTGTATTTCTGAGCATTGATCCTGACCGAATCTCCAACTCCATTTGCAGAAATGTGGCCCCAAGGAACTTCCACCATGCTTCACAGTTGGCTGCAGACTCATTGTACCGCTCTCCAGCCCTTCACAAACAAACTGCCTCCTTCTACAGCCAAATATTTCACATTTTGACTCATCAGTACAGAGCACCTGCTGCCATTTTTCTGCACCCCAGTTCCCCTTTTTTTGTGTATAGGATGTGGAAGCAAGGCTAAGCAACTCAACTAAGCACAAACCTAAGTCCTTAGTCCAGCACAGGGCCCGTCTGCTGCAGTGCTGGTTTTTCTCTCTCTCTGTCTCCCTCTTCACAGGCTCAGAGAAAGCAGGGCAGACATTGGCTCCTGCTGCTGTCAATCAAATCCTGTGAGCAGAGAGTGCAAACAGATGCACAAGTCTGAAACAAGCTTTTGGCTTAATGCCGTGTTAGCTCCGCAAAAGAGCAAAGATCAGTGAGAATTAAAGTAGAATTCCAGCCTCAACCTAACTAGTCTTAAAAATGCCCCATTCCCCTCTTCACATATTCTCATGTGTAAAAAAAAAAAAAAAAAGGATGTACAGTATATCTACCTATTATTCAGCTCTGTCCAGTTTTGATCCCCATTGTTTGCCAGTGGCAGCTGCAGGGGAGAGGAGAGAGCATTTGGCTGCAAATGCCTGGAAGCGGTGACGTCACCCATAGGCTTACTATGGCTCATCTGTTGTCAGTGGTCCCTTCCCTGCAGCTATGTCTGGCTGACACAGGGGAGCCAGATCACATGACTGGATCAGAGAGGCAAGCTGAAAACAAGACTAGTTTGTAGGGTTGCACCGATACTGTTTAGTAAGCATTTGCACAAGTAACAGTACTCGTGCAAATGCTCCGATACCTGGAACCAATACTTTCAGGCCTGGTTCTTTCAGCTGTCAGTGGGATTCCCTCACTGACGGCTAAAAATAAAGAAGCATTTATAAGTTGTTAATGAGCGGGGCGCCGCTTCCTTAACAACCGATGACTCATTTCAGCTGTCAGCGGGGTTCCCCTATTGACAGCTGAAGTGTAAACGAGGTCCTGGCAATTGGAGCTGTAAAAAAAAAAAAAAAAAAGCAAAGCAGCTCTGCAATATTTATCGACAACATTGCTCATCCCTGAAACAGAAAGATAAAAAGAAACAATGTTTCTTTTTGTATCTTTCTGTTTTACAGATCAAAGAGCTGAACTTAGATCTGCAAATGAAAGCAGTTAAAACAACCAGTCAAGTAAATGTTCCTCTGTTTAACCACTTAGTAACCCTTAGGGTCGGTTCACACTAGGACGACTTGGGATCCGACTTGTAAGCCCTCAAGTCGCCCCAAGTCGCTTTACTGTGAGATTTGCATTACAGTGAATGAGAGCGTCTTAATTGACACTACTGAAGTCGCTCTGACTTCAGAGCGTACTACTTGGATCCGACTTCTAGGCGACCTGTACCCATAGAATTCAATGGAAGTCGCCTCCAAGTCGGATTTCCATCTATATTGAAGCGACTTTTCAGTTAAAAAAAATTAGTTTGCCCAGGCAAACCCCTCCCTCCCAGAGAGCTGATTATTCTGTGATTGGCCACAGCCAAAGTCGCCTGTCCTGGAGGCGACTTGAAGTCGCATTGTAAATTGATTGAAGTCGCCTTGCAAAGTCACGCTGAAGTCATGTTGCCCCTGTGTGAATCGAGCCTTAGTTTACTCTAATCAGCTTTAATTAACTCCTTATTCTCCTTCTCCATTTATTATTTTCCTGCTTTTTTATTTTTCACTTCTATTTTATAAACTATTAATAATTTAAACTTTTTTGTTTGCTTTGTTAATATTTTTACACCTTTTGAAAAAAGCACAAAATTAAAAAACCAAAAAATATATTTTATTTGTAAATTAACTTTTTAATGCTTTGTACCATTGGTGACGGCTAAAGTGTAAACAAAACAGTTGTGGTAGGTATCGGTAATTGGTATCGGCGAGTACTAAAAAAAAAAAAAGTATTGGTACTTGTAAAAACAAAAAAAGTAAAAAAAAAGCTCATCTGTGCATCCCTACTTGTTAGGCCCCTTTCACACTGGGGCGGTGGGGGTGTCGGCGGTACAACAGCGCTATTTTTAGCGCTGCTGTACCGTCGTTCTTGCAGCGGTATTCGGCCGCTAGCGGTGCGGTTTTACCCCCCCGCTGGCGGCCAAAAAAGGGTTAAAATCCCTCGTACTGCGCAGCTATAGCCGCGGTATTGCCACGCTGTCCCATTGATTTCAATGGGCAGGAGCGGGGAAGGAGCGGTGAATACACCGCTCCTTCCCCGCTCCAAAAAAAGCGGTTTGCAGGACTTTTTTCACCGCCCTGCCTGCGCACCGCTTCAGTGTGAAAGCCCTCGGGCTTTCACACTGAACAAACAGCGGAGGCTGTTTAGGGGCGGTTTTCAGGCGGTATTTTTAGCGCAATACCACCCTGAAAACCGCTCCAGTGTGAAAGGGGCCTTAGGGTTAACCTGGATTTCTACTCCTTTTTTTTTTTTTTCCAATACTTAATTTAAAGAGAGCACACAGTAAATACAGAAACCACAACTGTGATGTGTATGACAAGCTGGAATTCTACTTTTTAACCAATTCTTTCTTTTGCATACCTGGCCTTTGTTTTTGTTTTTTTGTGGCAGTGAAAGGGTGATTTGTAAAGGCAGCAAGCCATCACAGCATTTCTTTACTTCTTTGGGTATCTTTGCACCCTTACCAGTGGCTTTAATAGCGAACTGTCAAAACATTGTTTTTATTTTGCCTTAACCTTTTTTGGTCAATCAGAGCTCATGTTTCATGCATATCCACCGTTTGAACCATTCCTTCTTCTTTTTTCCCTTCCAATTGCAGGCGTGTGGCGTAATAGTAGAGCTAATTAAAAGCAAGAAAATGGCTGGAAGAGCGGTGCTGCTGGCTGGACCTCCTGGAACTGGCAAGGTAACGGGCGTTTCACCTGCATCCTATTTAGCCGTGGAAAATGTCGAGCATGAAAGTCAGAATGTTCATCACAAGTACAAGTGCTGGCAATGCCCCCATGTGTTGAAATGTTCCCCTTCCACCGCGTCCTCTGAATCGGCTCTGTGTTTATGAGAACAATTAAGCATGCTTTCGTTACAGAGCTCATAGTTGACGTTTTCACTGATCCATGCTTATTAAAGGACATTAATGTGAATAAAATTACCATGGGGGCAGCGCTGTGATTGATGATACGCTGTTTAGGCTTTCCACATTGTGAAAATGCAGATTCCCTCCAGGGAACATCATTCTGTTGTCTTAAAGGGTTTCTCTGCCCATTGTGAAAGGCTTCAAGGTTGGTTGTATCCTGAAACAGAAACAAGCTGTCTAATAATAATGGCTTCTAAATTAAAACTGACAGATGTCTCCTGTTTTTTTTTTTTTTTTTTTTTTTTATTTATTTATTTATTTTTTTCTTCTTAGCTGTCTGTTGCATGTTAGGCCTTACACAGGCTTTTTTTTTTTTTTTTTTTTTTTATTATGTCTACAGCTCTGAGCAGTTTTATTGAAGCTTTTTAACCACTTCAGCCCCGGAAGGATTTACCCCCTTCCTGACCAGAGCGTTTTTTGCGATTCGGCACTGCGTCGCTTTAACTGACAATTGCGCGGTCGTGCGACGTGTCTCCCAAACAAAATTGACGTCCTTTTTTTCCCACAAATAGAGCTTTCTTTTGGTGGTATTTGATCGCCTCTGCGATTTTTATTTTTTGCGCCATAAACAAAATAAGAGCGACAATTTTGAAAAAAGCGCATTATTTTTTACATTTTGCTATAATAAATATCCCCCAAAAATATATAAAAAAAACATTTTTTTTCTTCAGTTTAGGCCGATCGTATTCTTCTACATATTTTTGGTAAAAAAAAATCGCAATAAGCGTTTATTAATTGGTTTGCGCAAACGTTATAGTGTTTACTAAATAGGGGAAGTTTTATGGCATTTTTATTAATAATTTTTTTTTTACTAGTAATGGCGGCGATCAGCGATTTTTATTGTGACTGCGACGTTATGGCGGACATGTCGGACATTTTTGACACATTTTTGGGACCATTGTCATTTATACAGCGATCAGTGCGATTAAAAATGCACTGATTACTGTGTAAATGACACTGGCAGTGAAGGGGTTAACCACTAGGGGGCGGGGAGGGGTTAAGTGTGTCCTAGGGAGTGATTACTAACTGTAGGGGGATGGGCTGTGTGGGTGATGTCACTGATCTCTGCTCCGATGACAGGGAGCAGAGATCGAGTGACACTTGTCACTAGGCAGAACAGGGAGATGCTGTTTACAACGGCATCTCCCCGTTCATCCGCTCCGTGAGGTGATCGCGGGTCTCCCCGCGGCGATCGAGTCCGCGGGACCCGCGACCCGACTCACGGAGCTCCCGGCCGGCGCGCACGCACGGGCACGGCGGGAAATTCAAATGGACGTACAGGTACGCCCATTTGCCCAGCCGTGCCGCTCTGCCGACGTACATCGGCGTGCGCCGGTCGGCAAGCGGTTAAAGTAACCTTGAATTTCAGTTTGAGCTTTTTTAAAAGCAAGGTTAAAGCTGATCTCCATGTTCTAGCGAACTTTAACCTCCTGCTGACCACTCACAGAAAATATACTGCAAGCTGGTGACAGGTATGTTGCCAGGTTGCTTCCGGGTTCAGGCACACATATGTGCGCCCCCTGCCGACCTGTGCTGTGATTGGACTGAGCACAATTTTGGCACTAGATTTCAGCCAATGATTTCATAATTAGCAAGGTTGGGAGCCTGATCCCCAGTCGGGCGACCAAAAAAGTAGGGGCATATTGGACTATTGCGGTACAGTAAAAATTATTAACAATATAGAGAGTATAACAATAATGTAAAAATGTATAGTTGATTTTATTGATGCAAAGAACAAATCATTAGTAATACAATAAAACATGATAGTAATACAGGTGTAGCACCAATAGGGTCATTAATATACAGTAAGACAATTGATCTCAGATATCATATTCCTCAACTAGTTTCCCGGACATAAGCCGCTTCGTCAGGAGGGAATCTGAAGATGGTTTATTCTGACTTAAACAGTCTGAACCTAACAAACAAGGAAACAATGAGGTTTGCCAAAAGACATAAACAGTAAAACTTGTATTACAGCATCATAAATAACAAAAATGTAATAGAAAATACAGGATGAAGGGGACGGATCTGCTTACCCATGTCCCAACAGACCCCAGGCGCAGGGCTCCACCACCGCCAATGATTTCACCTGAAACCTGCTGATTGGCTGTTTCCAATCACACACAAAGTTCTGTGTACAGAGAACAGCGATCTGGCTGTTTCTTCTCCCTGAAAAGCTGGGAGAAAAAATAGCCAGATCAGTAAGTAAAAGCGGCACACATTTGTTAAACACTTAAGTTAATATTAAAGTGGTTGTAAACCCTTAAAGACCACTTTGTGCTACAGGTAAGCCTATAATAAGGCTTACCTGTAGCTACCCAGGATATCTCCTAAACCTGTACGGTTTAGGAGATATCCCCTGTATGCGCACTGACACAAACTGAAGCCGTATGTGCCGTTGCTTCAGTGAGTGTGCCGTTACCGCGCGCATGTGCGGGAGTGACGTTATCGCAGCTCTGGCCAATCACAGCGCCGGAGCCGCAATACCCGGGAGTGATGTTGCCAGCCAATGCTGCGTACGGGCAATGCAGCGGAGGCTTCGATCTCAGGTGAGTATTACATAATGAGCTGGTATGCATAGCCTTTGTCTTGTAGGTGTTAGTTTATTTATTTTTTTCAAAGTGGGTTTACAACCACTTTTAAAGGCAATTTAAAAAAACAAACAGGTTATATTTACTTGCTCTGTGCAGCAGTTTTGCAGCTGATCCTCCTCTCCTTGGGTTCCCCTTTGCGCTCCTGGCTCCTCAATCCTGCTGAGTGCCCCCAGAGCAAGCAGCTTGCAATGGTGGCACCCAAGCAGGCTCACTCCTGAGCCATGGCTCTGTCTTTTAACACACACACACACAGCCACAGCTCGGCCCACTCTCTCTCTTGTCATTGGCTCACTGGCTGTGATTGACAGCAGCAGGAGCCAATGGCTTCCGCTTCTGTCTCTGCCAATAAGGAGGGAGAGTCCCCCCAGAGAGCCGAGGCTCTCGTGCACATCGCTGGAAGAAGATCCGGCTCGGGTAATTAAAAGGTGGGGGCTGGGAGAGTCATAGAATGCATGAAGGTTAAACGCCGTGAGCCTTTAGAACCACTTTAACCCCTTGATTGCCCCTAGATGTTAACCCCTTCCCAGCCAGTGTCATTAGTACATTGTCAGAGTTACAGTATTATCACCGTATTGGTGTCACTAGAGACGTCAGTGACCCTCCCAGCCAGTGTCTGTTAGCGCTGTATTACCTGTATGTAGCTTCAGCTACATCTAGTATAGAGCGCTGTGTTTAGCAGTGGGATGGGACACTTCTCGACCCACCCTAGAACAAAATCAATTTGGTCTGAATACTGCTCCAGCCATTCACAGGGAGCTATAAATGAATACAAAGTATCCTCTAAATGACTGAGGAGGGCAGATGACCTCATCTTACTCAACCAATCAGAGGAAGCTTTGTCTTCTTTCATAGAATACAAAGCTTGCTGTGACTGTCTGAGCAGTGCTCAGCCCAACTCAAATTTTTTTTTTTTTTTTCTGGGAGCTGGACGGGAAGTTCCCATTCCACTGCCAGAACTGTATGCTGCATATAGCTGAGGATTATACTGTGCTCCCAGTTGCTGTATCTGTTACTGAACTAAATATATGGTTTGGACCAGCTTGGTTCAAACCAAATATTTAAACTTCACTAAAACCCAGAGATCCTATTTAAATGGAAGTGCAGACTGTCCCTATAAAGCTGGACTATAGGACTCTTACTGTAGATGAACCATCCTTTGTAACTCAGTTTTAATTGATGCTTTTATTTGTTTGCAGACCGCTCTGGCTCTTGCTATTGCACAGGAGTTGGGCACCAAAGTGCCATTTTGTCCCATGGTTGGCAGCGAAGTCTATTCTACAGAAATTAAGAAAACAGAAGTGTTAATGGAGAATTTCCGAAGAGCTATTGGTAAGTGATGGCCAAGAGACTTGCTGTGGTTCTTTCACTCTTGGCTAGCATTTTGACCCTTCCACCAAAGTTCAGCTCCAAACTCTGGGCACTAACGTGTTCATTTAACCACTACCCACGTATAGACAAATGACGGCGAGGGGTGGGTGGCTCTCTCATTCTGGGATGACAGCATATGACCTCATTCCACTCCCTGCACGCCGAGCGGTGATCAGCGGCGAGCCGTGTACAAAACAGGGAAAAGAAAATACCGGGGTTATGGCATCTAGCTGCAGCCATAACCCCGGTATTTAACGTCAAAATCATGACGTAAATTCCCAGTTAGGCGGTCGTTAAAGTGTTACTAAACCCAGGAGCCTGCATTCACTATATCTGGTCTCCCACAGTACACAGAATATTGTAAATGCAATCATTTTAGTAAATATAAACTGCTAAATACCTTCTCTTATCAGCAGTATATATAGCAGTCTTGTGACTTCTTCTATCAGTGTCCAGCCAAGCACTAGTTAAAGCTCTGTAGGAGCTTAAGATCCTTTCACACGGGCGGCTGTTCTGCCGCTGTTAAAAACATGTTTTTTTTATTTTGAAATCCAGAGAATCCTGGCACAGCATTCACTTGCAGTTGTACATTGCGATTAGCTGCGTTTACGTGCAGCTGCGTTGGAACATTCTTGTCATTTATAATGTGCTTCCTGTTTTCATTCTTTGTTGCCACTGCTATCTGCAGGAGAAATAGTACACTGCGATTACCTGCAGTTATGTGCAGATAGCTGCGCTAAGTCGTTCCTGGATGCCGTCAACTTTATTTTTTTCTATCTGCACAAAACCGTTGCTAAATGCAGTGTGTTAATGGGGCCATAGGAAAGCATTGTGTGCGTTTAGTTGCGGTAGATAACTTCATCTGTCCGCAGCTAAAAGCACAATTCTATCCGCCCGTGTGAAGGGGCCTTAGACTCTCACTGTCCTATTAGACTGCGAGGCCCCTGACCCTCTTTCTGAACAGTGCTGATTGGCCCTGTGCTGATCACATGCACCCCCCAAGAGAAAAAAAATCCTTTTTAGAAATACACACCATACTGAGCATGTGCAGCCTGACTCCCTAGGCTTTGTGTTATCTGGAAATAATCAGGGGTCAGTGAAATGGGAGGATCAGAGAGGACAGGATCAAACAGCCTTTTTATACAATGCGGAGGATTAACCCCTTAGGTTCCACAGTGAGTATAACAAGCAAGCTTTACTGCATATACAGACTGATTTTACTGTTGTGGGTTTAGTAACACTTTAAGCTTTGACAAAAAAAAAACGGAAAGCTGAGGTTAGTTTCTGCACCAGATTTTGCACTCCAACTGTAGTATATCAACCCAAAAGACTTTCCTGAGCCCTGTCTGCAAAGTACTAACATTCATTTACTGAGAGAACATGGAAGAAAAAGGGAGGGGGTCTAGCTAGGACTGAACAAATTAGCACTAAACAGGAGAGAAGGACAGGGGGAGAAACCAGAATCACATTAGTAAACATGTTGTAGTGGCCCAAAACGGCCACTAGTTGGCAGAATACTAAAAAACTTCATGCAGTTCAATAAAACACAGGATTGTTACATAAAAGTGGGGCAGAACACATTTATTACTGTATATACAGATGGTAGCAAACATTAGAAGATTGAACCCTGTCAAGCTTCACCCTGACATGAGAGCTCTGTTTTTTTTGGTATAGAGTCTCTCTAAATCCAAAGAAATTGCGTCGTTTCATGGCCTGCCATAAGGCAGCATGGCAACAGGAGGTGACGAGGCAGCCAAAAGCTAAAAGTAATGAGCCGTAAAAAAGGTGTTGCGCCGGCACATCGATCGAAGAGGATCACTGAGCAGGTTTTATTATTGAAATCACAGGCGATCGTTTTCTGAGCACAGCTGCAGGAGACAAATCTCCCCCTTTAATCCCAAAGTCAAATAAAGCTTGACCCCTTATTGATTTTTTTTTTTTTTTCTTTTACCAAAGAAAGGGGCAGTCAACATTATCTTAGCCTTTAAATTCTGTCAAGTCAGGGCCAAGGCGGGGAGGGAACGAAGCAGAGAAAAACCTCTGGAGCACAAATGAAAGGCGTCTGCAATATTTCCTTCGTGTGATGAAGTTGCCTGTCAAGCAGGTGGAAATTTGAACCAACAGTTGAAACCTGTGTCATCCCCGTTGTCATTCGGCAAGATAAGAGCCCGAGAGTTAAATCATCACTAACAGCCGCCGCTATTGTGAGCCGCGGTACATTCTCTAAATGTCAGCACACAGGAAGATTCTAAACAAATATTGGATTTACTGAAAGACTGGGGGGACTCTCTTCTGGAATTTTCAATTTCATACGCGGATTGGGATTAGCAGCAAACATCCTAATAGGATTCTTCCTGCCTTTGTAAATGAAGCATCTCGTTCTGGGGAAAGCCTTCAGTGCTAGCAGAATCTGTAACACATTTAATTGCAGCAATGGCCGTTAAGCTGATCTGTTCAAGCGATGGCACAGTCTCTTTAGACTTGTTGATCAAGTGGCAAGAAAAAAATAAAAGGGGTGGGGGGAGGAATTGCTGCTGGCATGGTGTACTTGCAAGGCTTTTCAAAGTCCGTTGTGGGCATTCTAATAAATTCTACAAATCATGTATCAGCAAAATATACAGACCCCTTTGGCCAGGGAATATAACTGCTATCAGATTTTTCTGTTCTTGGCTGTAATGTTCTGTCCTAAAACTAATCACAATCAAAAGGAACCATCATGGTTTTGGGTCAGTTTTATTTACGTTTTACAAATTATTTAAATTAAGTTTTAAATATAAATAGTTTTTCTGCTAGGAAAGTCTTTGTTTTTGGGTGCTTGTGGCCATACAATGTAAAATGCAGGTGTTATTCCCTGCCTGGGAGCTGAGGGTGCTGTGTAGAACCACCCATAGAAATCAGTGGCTGTCTCAGGTGCCCTCTTGCCCCTTTCCCCCTCCCTCACCCATCTTTTTCTTTTTTTTATTTATTTTTTTTTTTTTTTTGCCCCTCTTCTGTCTTTTTTTTTTTTTTTTTTGATCCCACTCTCCTTCCTCTCCTCCCCCTCCCTCCCTCTTTCCCTCTCCTCCCCCTCCCTCCCTCTTTCCCTCTCCTCCCCATCCCTCCCCATCCCTCCCTCTCCTCCCCATCCCTCCCTCTCCTCCCCATCCCTCCCTCTCCTCCCTCTTTCCCCTCTCCTCCCTCTTTCCCCTCTCCTCCCTCTTTCCCCTCTCCCCCCCCCCCCCTTTCCCTCTCCTCCCTCTCCCCCCCCCCCCCCTTTCCCTCTCCTCCCCCTTTCCCTCTCCTCCCCCTTTCCCTCTCCTCCCCCTTTCCCTCTCCTCCCCCTTTCCCTCTCCTCCCCCTTTCCCTCTCCTCCCCCTTTCCCTCTCCTCCCCCTTTCCCTCTCCCTCTCTCTCCTCTCTCGGTCTCTCTCTCTCTCTCGGTCTCTCGGTCTCTCTCTCTCTCTCGGTCTCTCTCTCGGGGTCTCTCTCTCGGGGTCTCTCTCTCTCTCTCGGCGTCTCTCTCTCTCTCTCGGCCCCTCTCTCTCGGCCCCTCTCTCTCGGCCCCTCTCTCTCGGCCCCTCTCTCTCGGTCTCTCTCTCGGCCCCTCTCTCTCGGCCCCTCTCTCTCGGCCCCTCTCTCTCGGCCCCTCTCTCTCGGCCCCTCTCTCTCGGCCCCTCTCTCGGCCCCTCTCGGCCTCTCTCTCGGCCCCTCTCGGTCTCTCTCTCGGCCCCTCTCGGTCTCTCTCTCTTCCCCTCTCGGTCTCTCTCTCTTCCCCTCTCGGTCTCTCTCTCTTCCCCTCTCGGTCTCTCTCTCTTCCCCTCTCGGTCTCTCTCTCTCTCGGTTACATGAAAAATCTTCACTTTTTGAGTTTAGGTTCACTTTAATCCAAAAGTATACCCCTACACATCCTGTAATAATGTATCAGGTTTAAGTTGCTATGGGTTACTGCACATTGGTCTTTACCTTTCATAAGTTTCTTTGTTCCTCTAGGCTGTAGCCCCATCTCTTCTCCTTTATAGCCTCCCATTAATGTTCACATTCATTATTGGGGACTTTTTCGTTATCTGATCTAACTGCACTGCTTGCTTGGAGAAGCCTATGTGCTGGAGGTACATAATAAAACTGAAAAACATCATGGCTCTTGTGATATTTAAACAATGTTGGGGGGGTTGTGCATGTGCCTCTTAATGTCGAACAAATCTGAATTTCTATTCTTCATGAATGGATTATTCTTTTCCAATATGGGGACGTATTTCTTCTCCACAAGGGCAACAGAAAATTGTTTTTGCCAATGATTTAAGCCTCTTTCAAGTGCCCGTAATGAATTGTCTGTTGGAGGCTGGTCTGCGGTCTTATTTACCCTCAGAAATTTTACAGCAGTTGTAACTCAGGTGGCGCGTTCTGTCGGGCCCTTGTTATCTCGTTCGTCTTAATGCTTTGAATAAACCAGCATTATAAAAAAAAATTTTTTTTAAATTATGTTTTACCTTAAACTTTGATTCAGCTTTTGAACAAATATGTAAGCCAACTGTGGTGGTACTACCAGTACCAGCATTACTTCCTTTGTAGTACTGGAGAACCCATTCCTTAAAGTTCATATCAACCGCCCCTAGAGCTGGGCGTTTTTCTCCCCAAAAAAAAAAAAAATCAGCGTTTTTTTTTTTTTTTTTTTTGATGGACACCGCGCCGGTCCTGAGGAGCTGCAGGCAGGAGTTTTTAGGCGAGGCCACGGCTTCAGCCTAGTCCGCGGCGTCCGGTCTAGCGGACTAGGCCGAAGCCGCGGCCTCGCCTAAAAACTCCTGCCCGCAGCTCCTCGGGACCGGTGCGGTGTCAGTGCCGGTCCTGGTGAAAATAAAAAATCGATTTGCTGAAAAATTGAATCGATTTAGCCTCTCAACTCGATTCGAGTTTCAAATCGATTTTTTCCCCAGCCCTAACCGACCCCCTATTATTCGCACTAAGGACTTGTTTACACTTGCTGCAAAATGGGGCATTTGACCCCCCCCCCCCCCTTCTTTTTTTTTTTTTAAGCACTTATCACTAAATTAAATGGTTACCTTACAACACTGTTTTGTGTTTGTTTTGCTTAGCTAAATTATACCAAATCTTGCCGCCTTGGTGCTTCAAAGCATTTCCAAAGCCTCCATAGATGTGCTGACAGCATCTGCAGCATTTGAAGGGCATTTATTTTTTTTATTTGGAGGTATGAGAAATCCCAGGATGCACTGGGAAACCAACAAGTGAACCAGGAAGATGTCAGCAGTCACTTCCTGTTCTTGTGTATGTATTCTGGGAATGTCTGTTGCAGACCTCACATCTGGTGTGCAGCAGGAAGGTGAGCAAGGTCTTAAGTAGAGCAACTAGGAGACGGCACACATGGTGTGCAACATGGGAACACTATAGTGAGTGGGGACCAGGGAGAGAGGACTGCGTGGTGAAGGATCAGCAGAGCTGGGGGACCGGAGTGGGAAAAACTAGCAGATGTCACACATGGTGTACAGCAAGGGAGCGTTTATAGTGGAAGAGAGAAGGATCAGCAAACCAGTAGATCAGCAGAAATGGGGGTTTCCACTGAGCAGGGGATCAGCAGAGCTGGGAGCACTACTGAGTGGGGGATCTGCTGAACAAGGGTACGAATGAGCTGGAGATCTGAGTAGGGGTATTACTGAGCCCCATTAAAACAAATATAGCCAAGCTTCATTAAAGCTTCAAAAAGCATAACATTCAAACAATAAATGCATGTTGAAGTGGTCGGCGCTTTTTAACGTATTTTAAAACCAAAACGAGTGTAAATGAGCCCTAAAGAAATGACTTCCAGAGCTGTTTCTCTCTCAACTGAGTTTGCTGTCCCTCCTTGGCATTCGTTCCTGGAGTAGAGACCATTGATACATCACTGCAGTCTCTTCACCTACTTGTCTTTCTGCTGCTGCTCATGATGTCATCACCCCGTGGCAGTCTTCTGGATCCTGGAAGGACTCTGCCACTGGACAGCAAAATAGAAGTGTCCAGGTCACCCAGGCAGTGATGTGGGCACACAAGGGCCTTTTCACTTTTTTGGTCAAGAAGATAGAAGACTGCACCTGGTGGGTCACATGACTGGATTTAGGTAAGTAATAGAGACATTTAGACCTCTTTTTCTTTTTTTTTTTTTAATTATTATTTCTGCAGCTGATATTTCACTTTTGCTGGGGGAGCTTACAATTAATAGACATACATTCACAGAATTTCTCAGGAGTTTGAGATCTGGCAGACAAGACTAGTATGCCTTCCAGTGTCCTCATAATGCTTCCAAATCCAATGCAGACAGAACAATGATCGTGAGCACATAGTGATAATGTGTCGGTAGATGAATAAGATCCTTTAGATGTGCATTTTCTCCAAGAAGGCTTCACAAAGTTAAGCCTGCTTTTCACTTTACACAATGAAAATCTTAGATTACTTTTCTTAGTAAAAAAAAATATATTCTCTAATTATATTTGCGTTCTTTTCTGTAGGACTGAGAATAAGAGAGACCAAGGAAGTGTATGAAGGAGAAGTGACAGAGTTAACCCCTTGCGAGACTGAGAATCCAATGGGTGGTTATGGCAAGACCATCAGCCATGTTATTATAGGCCTGAAAACCGCAAAGGGAACCAAACAGCTGAAGGTGAGTTTACTGGGGTCCAGAATTTCAGAAATTCAGAATTTGGCATTAAAAAATGTTTATAAAGGAAAGAAATTGAGGTCAGCAAACTGCAGGAACTTTGCAACTAAATTAAAGTGTTTGTTACCCTAAAAAAAAAAAATGGATCATGTTCCCTACCCATTGGGCACTTAAGCCCCCTTCCTAACCAGACCAATTTTCAGCTTTCAGCGCTCTCACATTTTGAATGACAATTACTCAGACATGCAACACTGTACCCATATGAAATTTTTGTCCTTTTTTTCACACAAATAGCGCTTTCTTTTGGTGGTATTTAATCACCACTGGGGTTTTTATTTTTTGCGCTATAAATAAAAAAATGACCGAAAATTTTGTTTAAAAAAAAAATGCATTTTTCTTAGTTTCTATTATAACATTTTGCAAATTAGTAATTTTTATTCATAAATTTTGGCCAAAATTTATACTGCTACATATCTTTGGTAAAAATAAGCCAAATTTGGTCTGTGGGAAAGCTATAGAGTCTACAAGCTATGGTGCAAATCACTGAAAATTGATCACATCTGATGTACTGACAGCCTATCATTTCTTGAGACCTTGAAATGTTAGGAAAGTACAAATACCCCCCAAATGATCCCTTTTTTGGAAAGTAGACACTCCAAGGTATTTAGTAAGAGGTGGTGAGATTTTTTATGTTGTCATTTTCTCCTATAATTCTTTGCAAAATGAAGTGTTTGTTTTTTTGTTTTTGTCATATTAACGGGTTATTTCTCTCACGTGGCATTTGCATACCACAAATGACACTCCAAAACACATTCTGCTGCTCTTCCCGAGTATGGCAATACCACATGTGTGAGGCTTTTTCACAGTCTGGCCACATACAGAGGCCCAACATGCAGAGAGCACCATCAGGCGTTCTAGGAGCATAAATGACACATGACTTGGCACTGTAGAACACTGATGGGGCACTGATAAGGCATGGATTGGGTCACTCATCTGGCATGGGGACACTAATACTATAGGAAAAGTACCTGAAGCAGCCTCACACTGCAGTTTCTCCCTCCTCTGCTCACACGATCGGTGTGAGCAACGGAGAGAACCGGACATGACGCCGGTTTGTTTACATTGATCGCTCTGTCATTGGATGGAGCGATCACGTGGTAAACGGCCGGTGTCGGCCCTTTACTGTGATCTGTGACCCGCCGGGTCATAGTATGCCCTCCCAGCTTTATCATTCGGCTATAGTGAGGTGGTTAACTGGTTAAAGCATTTTATACAGCACAGTGCTTGTGCTGTATCATTTGGCGCCTTGTATCACCTTAAAAACCTGTCTGATCCTGCCAGTTTCTGCCCTCCCCTCTGTAAACTGACCAAGGTTTATCATGGCTGCTGAGCCCTGACACCGTGGTCAGTTTATGTGCCTTCACAGTCCGCCGTGTCTCCTCCCACCCACCCCCCTCTGTCAGCTCCGTCCTCTCCACAATTCTCCCCTTCCACTGGTAAAATAATAGTGTTATGTCTCTACAATCCCCTCTGTTGGATAATAACATGTGCCGCACTGTATGTCCTTTATTGAAAAAAGGTCGATATCTACTTTTATTTCAGAGCGTCTCCCGGCTCTCACGTGATTCCTCAGCTCTCTCCTCCCCACTGCTCGGGACTCCCCTCCTCATTGGCTGAAATGGCAGTGCGGCGCCATTGGCTCCCGCTGCTGTGAATCAAAGTCAGTCAGCAAATGAGGAGAGAAAGAGGCCGGGCCGCAGCTCCGTCTCTGAATGGATAAACGGGGCCGCAGCCCAGCCCGTGTGCCCCCATAGCAAGCTGCTTGTTGTGGGGGCACTTGTCAGGAGGGAGGGGCAAGGAGAGCCAAAGAGGGACCCGAGGAGAGGAGGATCCGGGCTGCTCTGCTGAAGAGGACAGGGGTGGGGTGACGACCAAGCACTGGGGGAAGGTACACTTCACTTGTAAGTAGAGCTGCACAATGAATCGTCAAGAATCGTTATTGCGATTTTTACTAAAGTGTTTCACGATTCTTTTTATGCAAAGAATTCTCTCTGCTCTTCTGAAGCCACAGCCGTCAAAAGAAAGGAAGTAACAATTTGTCAATGGAATAGACTGTGTGTGTGTAAGTGAAAAAAGTTTAACCACTTAAACACTAAACCTTTTTCTGACATTTGTTGGTTTCAAGTTAAAATCTTTTTTTTTTTTTGCTACAAAATTACTTAGAACCCCCAAACATTATATATATTTTTTTAGTAGACACCCTAGAGCAGTGAAGGCGAACCTTGGCACTCCAGATGTTTTGGAACTACATTTCCCATAATGCTCAACTACACTGCAGAGTGCATGAGCATCATAGGAATTGTAGTTCCAAAAAATCTGGGGTGCCAAGGTTTGCCATCACTGCCCTAGAGAATAAAATGGTGGTTGTTGCAATATTTTATGTCACACTGTATTTGCGCAGCAGTCTTTAAAATGCAATGAATTAAAAAAAGAAAAAAAACTAACCAGTAAAGTTAGCCCATTTTTTTTGTATAATGTGAAAGATTTTACATTGTGAGAATCGTGATCTTTTTATTCTAAGCAAAAAAATCACGATTCTCATTTTGGCCAGAATCCTGCAGCTCTACTTGTAAGGTAAGTGTGCCTTTTAAGTGCATGTATACAGTGCATGCTTGCAAATTATAGTAAGATCTCACCCACTTTATAACTGCTCTAAAAATTGATGTGCTGCAACAGTGTTCATAAATGCACTTCTCCCCCCCAGTTGGACCCCAGCATCTATGAAAGTCTACAGAAGGAGCGAGTAGAAGTTGGGGATGTCATCTACATTGAGGCAAACAGCGGAGCAGTAAAGGTACATTTTTTAAGTAATTTTTTTGTTCTTATGCGTAGTGGAAAATTTTTTTTGTTATGAACATGTTTGCGATTTCTCCTATTCACCTGTTCAGGGCAATCAGTTATTTTAATTGTTTTCCAGCATTAGCAATGCATCAATAAATGGCTGCAGATTGCATACTTTCCACACTTTCCACACAATTTATCTCTACTTGAATAACATTGTCAAAATTTAAGTTATAGGATAACTAAACTTTAAAACAAGCTGTATTTTTTTTGTCCCCTAAGCTAATTCAGCCACCCCCACCAAAGATGCATACTTGCACCTTAGTTCTGTGGCCGTGATTCTGCTGTATGGTTTACATCCAGGGCCAGAAGTCTTCACTGCCCTCTCCATGAACATTACTGTTCCAAAAAACATCTATTAGACCATCTCTGTGGCTAAAACACTGATTATGGATGGCAATACTGGGCACTGTGCTTGAATAAAATATTAAAAAAAGCAAGTTAGACTTTGTAATCATCTGTGTGTTGTTTTTACCTTCCAGCAATATTCCTGCAGCATTCTAGTTTGTTGTATTCCTGCATGGTGACACATGCTTTAGGTGTCTTGGCATTCACCAGAGAGGCCCAGAAGCATTGTAGTCCTTTCTTTTTCTCAGCTTTCAACAGGGCAGTAATTGGTGCACGGCTCCCTCTAGCTGTTATCAGCAGCCTGTCAGTTGGGGATTTGGCAGCCATGCGGACAGCGCACCTGTTCCCTTCCTCTAACACTGTTCTCTCTACACCAAACAGAGGCAGGGCAGGTGTGACACCTATGCCACCGAGTTTGACCTTGAAGCTGAGGAGTACGTCCCACTCCCGAAGGGAGACGTCCATAAGAAGAAAGAAGTGATTCAGGATGTCACGCTGCATGACTTGGATGTGGCCAATGCAAGGCCTCAGGTTGGTGTTGGGGACAGTCTCTTTATTTGTGGAACATGCTGGGAGGGGATGGTTTTATTAAAAAGAAACGAATGGAGTTTTGTAGTGATGTGGACATCAGGAAGCAGTACAGTGATTTAAAGTAGAACTATAGGAAAAACTTCTTCCCTTTTTTTTTTTTTTTTGGATAGGATTAAGGGATGGTTATAACTCCCATCAGATTTTTTTTTTTTTCTTGCCATCTGTGTCCTATTGCAGAGATTTCCCTTTACTTCTTGTCCCATAGACATGCAGGAAGTGAAGGGAAATCCCTGCAAATTAGGGGAATGCCTTGGGAGCCCCCCCAGGTCACCAGAACTAGTGTACCATTGGAAGATTTTCCCTCGATTACTTTCTGGGGAATTTCTTTTACTTACCCTTTCAATGATAATGTTTAAACAGAGGGTGAATCTCCCTAATGGGAGCACAGACAGCAATAAAAACTTAGATGTCCTAATCCCTCTTCACTCTATCTAAAACTAAGAAGGTTTGCCTTTAGTTATACTTTAAAGCGGAGTTCCACACTCAAAGTTTTTTTTTTTTTTAAAAAGTCAGTAAACACTGTAGCTGCTGACTTTTAATTAGGACAATTACCTGTCCTGGGAGCCCACAATGTTGCCCCCCCCCGAGGCCGATCCGTCCATCAGATCAGGTACAAGTGTCGCCATTGCAACTAAGGGAAACCGGCAGTGGAGACTTCACAGCCGGTTTCTTACTGCGCATGTGCGAGTCGCACAGCGCTTTCTTAATGGTCCCATCGTCTTCTGGGACACACACAGGCCTGAGAAGGCAGCAGGGAGGAGGAGGAGGGCTCGCCGCAGAAGAGGATATGACTCGCTGCGCCGCGGCTAGGCTAGGACGGAAGAACTTCAAAAAAGGTAAGAAAAAAATAAAATAGTTATTCAAAAAGGAGGGTGGTCTTTACAGACCAGGCTGTAAAAGTGGGTGGAACTCTGCTTTAAGCTACCAGTGATCAGGTGTAAAGCAGCTCAGAGAATAGTGGATGTGTTGTACAGCAGGCTTGTCTGTAGATGGCGCTGTAATGCACAGAACCATTTTGCTGATTTCATCCAAGGCAATGGCCTCTGTTAGAGCAAACATGTGTTTTGAGGTCTGTGTCGATGGGCTTCAAGAGTGATTTCAAAGTAGTTGTAAAGGTAAACATTTTTTTCACCTTTAATGCATTCTCTGCATTAGGGTAAAAAAAAACTCCATGTCAGCTCCCCCCAGCCCCCCCCTGAAATACTACTTGCCTTAGTCCGATCTCGATCCAGCACCATGCCTGTCTGCAGAAGCGCTGCTTTTCTCTCCCCTCTTCTCGCAGGAGGCTTGGCAGCAGCAGGAGTCATTGGCTCCTGCTGCCGACAATCAAATCCTATAAGCAGAGTGTGGGTGCGGAGTTAAGCTGCACTGTGTTTGTCAATAGATATGCACACAGTGCGGCTCAGGATCAAGCCTGAACGAGTGCTCCAATAGCAAGAGACTTGCTGTAGGGGCACTCGGAGAAGAGGAGGATTGGGGCTTGGGGGTTGGAGACCCCAGAAGAGGAGGATTGTCGCTGTTTTGTGCAAAGCCATTACACAGAGCAGGAAATTAAAGCATGTTTGTTTTTTTTAGATATAAAAAAATTAAACTTTTTATGTAAAGTGGTTGTAAAGTCAGAAGCTTTTTTATCTTCATGTATTTATGCTTTAAGATAAAAAGCCTTCTGTGTGCAGCTCCCATCTTCAGCCACCGTTAATACTTATGTGAGCCCCATCTTGATCCAGCGATGTCCACAAATGCCTTGTTAGTCTGGAACTCTCCCTCCTGATTGGCTGAGACACAGCAGCCAGAGTTAGGAGAGAGAGGGGGCAGGGCAGAACCGCAGCCCCGTGTCTGAATTGATGCACGGTGCTGCGGCTCAGCTCGGGTGCCCCAATGCTGCTTTGCTGTGGGGAACACTCAACAGGAGGGAGAGTCCAGGAGCTCCAGCCAGGGACCCGAGAAGAGGAGGATCCAGACTGCTCTGTGCAAAACCACTGCACAGAGCAGCGAAGTTTAACATGTTATTTTAAGAGGAAAAAAATAGACTTTACAGTCACTTTAAACATTAGAGTTTTTCCTCCGATCATTCAGAATTCTTTGCAGGTGTATTTGACCTGCTTTTGATTTTCAATAGACTTTTATGGGAATAAAAGCAGTACAAAAGCCCATTAATGCTACCTCTTTACCGGCCCTGTACTAGTACATGGCGAGGCAACTGCATCTGACGAAAGACATTAAAGCAGAATGATGTGGTCCTGTTCACATTGGTATTTCTCATTGCAGGGAGGCCAAGACATCCTTTCGATGATGGGTCAGCTGATGAAACCAAAGAAAACTGAGATTACAGGTAATCCTAAGAATTTCTCCTTTTTTATATGGTACTAAACTAAAGCTCATCATCATTGATGCAAAAAAATAAAATAAATCTATATATGCATTTGCACATCAGATCAGTACATCATGGGTGTGCAATTTAGAGGCTCTGGTAACGTTTACCTCCAGCCTTGCATCTGTATAAAGGTACAGATCGGGCTGGAGGAAGTGCAGCTAAATTACAGATTGACAAGGGAGGAGGAATCGCTAGCATATGTATGCAAAGAACTATGGTCATGGGACTTTGTGAGGCATGTCACCAAAGTAATAATACAGGAAATCCATAAATAAAAATAGATACATTTATTATACAAATAATATTAAAAATGTTCTCAAACAACAAAATTCCACTGAAAAGTGACATACATATAATTGAAAAAATGATTGGTAATATATAGATACATAATAGCATATATGAGCAATTACATAATGGATGTAAATCATACAAAATCCAACTATTTAATATAGTCTTCAATGGAATTTTGTTTCAATAATTGTATCATGTACTTTGAGAACATTTTTAATCTTATTTGTATAATAAATGTATCTTTTTATGTTATGTATTTCCTGTATCATTACTTTGTTTAGTGACATGCCTCACATAAAGTCCCATGACCAGTTCTTTGCATACACATGTATACCAGGGATGGAGGCCTGTCAGTGTAGCTGTGACAGATCATATTTTTCTTGTAGAAAGCATGTTAGCGATTTGATACAAGTTCCATTTACCACAATGGCAGGTGGAACATTTTATAGTCATTTGTAGTGAACAATCCCCAGCCTTGATGACGTGACGTTTTGCTAGAGTTTCTATGTCAGATATTATACCCTTTTGGAAAAAAAAAAAGTATTTTGCATGATCTATGAAAAATGTCTGGTCCTGAAAGCCTAATGGTAATGAAAACCATTACCCTTAAAGCAGAACTACACTGCATCTGAGCACCATAAACTAAAAACAGTATTCAGTTAATTTGTAATATTCAAAGAAAACTCCCTCATCCATCCATGTCTCCATGCTTTAATTTGTTCAGAAGTTACTTTAAAACAAACTCTCCTAGCATTTCTGGCTGTGGCCATCTTGAGTAAGGGCAGATTATTTCATTTAGCATTTACTTCCTGAAATCCATCTATCCTTAGCTCAGGGATGAAGGCAGGAGAGTGTACTTAGCTGAGAAAACTCATCGCCCTCTCCTCCCCTACTGAAAACTCCTGGGATGTATGGCATTTGCCTAGGCATGAAAACCAGGAAGTAACTAAAGAAATGTAAAATTACTTTCCTATCTATATACTGATGCTTGCAGCATAAGGATTAAAAATAGCCCATGCTGATTGAGAGAGTGAAGTTCCACTTTAAGGGTAAGCCCATTTGAAGCCTCCAGACTTACTATAATGCAGTCAGTGTTGCAGCACATACTAAGTGACGTAACAAGTTAAAATACCCTGCGCTGGCAGCTTGCTGGAGAGTCAGACCCCTGCTCTCTCACCAGGGTGGATTTGATTTAATTCAAGTTGATTCAAATCCCTAGTAAAAAGACTTGATTTAAATCAAATCATAATTTTTAAAGCGCAACTGTCATCTCTGTCCCACATCGGCTCCTCCTCTGACCCGCTGTTGACTCACCGACAGTCCCATTCACTTTAATGAGACAGCTGGTGATGTGGCAGTGACACAAGGTGAGGGACGTGGCGACAGCTGGTGAGTGGATTCCTGCTAACAGGAGCTGCCATGATGGATCTGAAATGACAGGTGCCCTTTAAATGTAAGGACTCATTCTTCCTCTGTGGCTCCCCGCTGGCCAGTCGGCGCTCCCACAGAAGCTAGTGTACGATTTGCTGTACCGGCGGCTGGTTGGCAAGTGGTTAAATTTAAAAACATAATTTTTTTTTTTCTTTATCGGTTTTTATCCACCTTGTCTCTCACACAATCCATTGCCTAGGTCTCCAGCAGTCTCACACTTCTCCTGCACACTGCTTCAGTCAGGGGATGCTGTTGATTGGAACCCTGGAATGTCTCCAGCACGCAAAGTTCTTCAACCCCCTTCTGCAGTATACCTGCAGTAAAGTGCCTGTGCACTCTTCCACAGGACTGTAATGACGGTGCTATACTCTCACAAGTAGACTCCTGAGGTGTTCTGGTTAATGTAGAGTTCAGGGTTTGTGACTTGGGTTGAAACTTCAAATTTATTCTTTTTCTCTTTGCAATAGTGAGGAGGACCTGGGGGAACACATCATTACCCTATATCTACACAATGCCTGGCTTGTTTACTGGTTTTGTCTGTCTATTTTGTGCAGTGACTACACCTAGCCTAAAGCTAAGCTTGGTTACACAGACTCTGTTTTTTTTTTTTTTTCGTTCAATGCAGTGGGCTGAACAACAAAAAAAAAAACTGACGGATCGCCATACTAAAGCAAGCGAAGTTAGTGCGACAAACTCCACCGCTGTGCTGTTGTGTTCTGAAAGGGGGACTGCCCCTCCTGCTCTGACAGTCATTGACTGCCAGTGCTGTTCGGATGTTGCTTTTCCCAGCATGCCCATTAAACAGAAGCCAGTCAGGCAGCTGTACGCAAGTACCGAATATTCAAATCCTGGTGGGAACCCTAGGGTTTCTCCAGAGATTGCTAGAAGTTCTTTGTGCTGTGACCAATGATAGATATTAGTATCCCAGCTACAATTATCATTGTAAATAGTCAGTTTACCATCCATCCAACATGGAGGGCACTTCTCCACTGGCCACTATATCTTTTCTGGCTGCCCTTCATGATTTTAATAATTATTTTATTGGAAATAATTTGTCATAAAGAACAAGTGGGCGTCCTAAAATGATCTGCTTTTGGTTTGAAATTTTCTAGGGACAGCACATTGTGTATTATCTGCCTATATCTACAATTTACTCATCATACCAATAACTGTAGATACAATTTTTTACTTGGGGGGTTCCCTATGAACTGAAAATTATTTCAAGGGTTCGTCCAAGTTAAAGGGGGTGAGAGAAGCTGGTGTATGCCATGTCAGTGTTTTGTTTTGTATATGACTATGAAATGCTTTGTCTCTTTTTCCCCAGACAAACTAAGAGGAGAAATCAACAAGGTGGTAAATAAATACATCGATCAGGGAATTGCAGAACTGGTTCCTGGCGTCCTGTTCATTGATGAGGTGCACATGCTGGACATTGAATGCTTCACCTACCTCCATCGTGCCCTGGAGTCATCACTTGCCCCCATTGTCATTTTCGCCACTAACAGAGGAAACTGCCTCATCAGGTACTGGGGCCTTGGGTATTGATCAGGAGAAATGGGCAGGTTAAATATAGGATCTTTTCTTTAAAAAAAAAAGTGTATGTGTGTGTTTATATGTTGTGTGTGTGTGTGTATGTATATGTATATGTGTGTATATATATATATATATATATATATATATATATATATATATATATATATATATATATATATATATATATATATATATATATAAAAATTCCCATAAATGTAGCGTTAGCCTTTGAGACCCTGTTACCGATTTGAAAATATTACAGGTAGCAGCAAAGAAATATCAAGTATTTAGCCCTTTCGCTGCCAGAGCCATTTTTACACACGTGCTTAAAAAAATTATTTTAGCCCTGAAGTTTACACAAAAGCCCCAAAACATTATAGGTTCTTGTTTAAATGATTGGTCTGGTGCCAGTCAAAGTGAACTTGTGCTTTGTCCATGCAGGTCAAAGCCACTGGTTTCACTAATGGTGGCCTTGGAAGCTGCTTCTCCTTTCCTACCCGCCTGTTTGTTCAACCGCCATTTGCTCGCAATCAGTCCTATTACATAACCGCATTATGTGCTGATTGGATACTATGATTGCCAAACACTTTCATACTTGAAAAGTGTTTTAGTGAACTAATATTACTGTATGCAGTGTTCAACTTCTGATCCTGTACACTGTTATGGCTTTTCAGGGGGACAGAAGACATCCTCTCCCCACACGGGATACCCCTGGATCTCCTGGACAGGGTGATGATTATCCGGACCATGCTGTACACACCACAGGAAATGAAGCAGGTAAGGACAGCTTGATGGATTGTGTGATAAATCTTTAATTTGTTGTTTTGATTGTTGTAGCCGTCACCAAGTGCAGGGAGCCACGATAAGCCAAATCAAAAGGCTTTCTTTAGAAAACTGGATTTGAATCTTTACTGGAAAATAAATTTGGATCGGGGTACTTTGATATTGGAACTCTAATTATGGCCTTCCTTAACCACTTCAGCCCTGGAAGAATTTACCCCCTTCCTGACCAGTGCGTTTTTTTTCGATTCGGCACTGCGTCGCTTTAACTGACAATTGCGCAGTCGTGTGACGTGGATCCCAAACAAAATTTACGTCCTTTTTTTCCCACAAATAGAGCTTTCTTTTGGTGGTATTTGATCACCTCTGCGGTTTTTATTTTTTGCGCTATAAACAAAAAAAATAGCGACAATTTTGAAAAAAAACACATTTTTTTTACTTTTTGCTACAATAAATATCCCCAAAAAGTAATTAAAAATAAAAAATTTTCCCTCAGTTTAGGCCGATACGTATTCTACATATTTTTTGTAAAAAAAAATCGCAATAAGCATTTATTGATTGGTTTGCTCAAAAGTTATAGCGTTTACAAAATAGGGGATAGATTTATGGCATTTTTATTATTAATTTTTTTTTTAGTAATGGCAGTGATCAGCGATTTTTATTGTGACTGCGAGATTATAGCGGACGCATCAGACATTTTTACACATTTTTGGGACCATTGTCATTTATACAGCAATCAGTGCTATAAAAATGCACTGATTCCTGTGTAAATGACACTGGCAGTGAAGGGGTTAACCAATAGGGGGCGGGGAGGGGTTAAGTCAGTACTAGGGAGTGTTTTCTAACTGTAGGGGGAATGGGCTGGCTGTGACACGCCATTGATCTTTGCTCCCGATGACAGGGAGCAGAGATTAGTGACACTCTCACTAGGCAGAACGGGGAGATGCTTGTTTACATCAGCATCTCCCCATTCGTCCTCTCTGTGAGGTGATCATGGGTATCCCCGTGGCGATCGAGTTCGCGGGACCCGCGACCTGACTCGCTGAGCTCCCGGCTGCGCACGCACTGGCACAGCGGGAAATTCAATGGGACTTACCTGTACACCCATTTGCCCAGCCGTGCCATTCTGCCGACGTACATCGGCGTGCGCCGGTCGGGAAGTGGTTTAAGGGAATTCATAGTGCCCTTTGACATAAACAACAGCAAAAAAAAATCTGACTGGTTTTAGCTAGCTTGTGTACGCATTTATTCAGGTTGGATAGTTTAGTTCTCTCTATACTTCCAGCTCTATGACAGGAGAGCTGCAGCTTTCATACACTAAAGCCATGGTATTATTTGACCACCCCTCTTTCCTCTTGTCCATTCACAGAATGTTTTGTATTTGGTGAATGTTTCACAGACGGCAAAGCATTAGAGGACAAACAATGCAGCTTCAGTGCATGGGAGCTTCTGTTCTTCTTTCGCAGCGCCAGAAGTATATTGGTTTACTACTATGAATGTATAAGTGTGTAAATATTAAAGAAATGGCAGCAATAGATAAAATCGGATACACCTCCCGAGGCTTGGCTTTTTTTCAACTGCGGTTTTAAAAAAAATGAGATGTTCCAAGCGTTCTCTCTCTATCTCTCTCTCTCTCTCTCTCTCTCTCTCTCTCTCTCTCTCTATCTATCTATCTATATCTATCTATATCTAGTCCTTGCTGCTTTAACCTCTTAAGGACAGGAATATTTGCCCCCTTAATGACCAGGCCATTTTTTGTGATACGGCACTGCGTCGCTTTAACTGACAACCCTGTACCCAAACAAAATTGATGTCCTATAAACAAAAAAAGGGACAATTTAGTAATAAAGAAACAATATTTTTTACTTTATTATCCCAAAAAAAAATTTCTGCATCAGTTTAGGCCAATATATATTCTACATATTTTTGGTAAAAGAACATCGTGTATATTGATTTGGTTTGTGCAAAAGTTATAGTGTTTACAAAATAGGGGATATATTTATGGCATTTTCATTATAATATTTTTTTTTTAACTAGTAATGGCGGTGATCAGTGATTTTTAGCGGGACTGCGGCGGACAGATCCGGCACTTATGGCACTTTTTTGGGACCATTGACATTTAGCCCTCATGCACACAGGCTGTTAAAAAAACGTTATAAAAACGCCAGTATCTTTGCAGTGACTTTTTTTAAACTTTTTTCAGCGTTTTTGCAATAGCGTTTTTTCGCGTTAGCGTTTTTGAGCTTTTTTTTTTTTTTTTTTCAAATTTTTTTTTTTTTTTTTCAATGGATCAAAAACGCTAAAAAACGTTGGTGAATGACGTTTTTGAGCGTTTTTCAGCGTTAGAGCGTTTTTACAGCTGAAAAACGTCTCTCAGAACCCACTGGTCCTGGGTTTTTTTTACAGCTTAAAAACGCCTATGCCACTTGCAGCTCAAAAACGCCTAGGTGGGCATGAAGCCATAGACTAACATAGACAGGCCTTTTTTAAGCTGCAAAAAAAGCTCAAAAAAGCAGCTGTAAAAACGTCCGTGTGCATGAGGACTTATACAGCAATCAGAGCTACAAAATAGCCACTGCTTACTGTATACATGTCACTGGCAGGGAAGGGGTTAACACTAGGGGGCGATCAAGAGGTTTAAATGTTCCCTAGAGAGGTGTTTCTAACTGGGGGGGTACTGACTAGGAGTAGAGAGAGATCGCTGTTCCTGATCACTAGGAACAGCAGATCTCTCTCTACTTCCCTGACAGAACGGAGATCTGTCTGTTTACATTGACAGATCCCCATTCTGGCTCTCTAAGGAGCAATCGTGGGTCGCCGGTGGACATCGTGGCCACCGACAACGCGCGTCGGCGTGGCCCTATAAAGCTAGCCCTTAATACAGTACAGCAATTTGTGCAGGAAAGCCAACCTGTCGCCGTATAATGACGGCGGCTGGTCGGCAACTAGTTAAAGGATAAGTTCACCCTTTGGAACATGTTACACCCATATTTAGGGTGTACCGGGTGTTACACCTGTATTTAGGGTGAACATGTCACTGTTTGAAAATAACGTGGCTGTGTGGCGCCCGGCTGGCCAAGTCATTTATTCACAGTGCTCTGTGAATGTAAAACTACAAGTACCTTTGCAGATGTCGGCTTGTATTTTCAATGAACTACTATGGTGCTGTTGAGCGCTTTGGTAGTTGATTCTCTCTGCCTGCCCATACGAGCAGACCAATACAGAGACAAGTCTGCAGGTGTCCTGCATGGCACCCCAGATCTGCTGATCGGGTGTGCAATGCTAAAGGCTTTAGTTAAAAAATAAATAAATAAATAAAAAAGAAAATGCGTATTTATTATTTAAAAAAAAAAAAAAAAGATTAACTTATC
>JBBGZY010001634.1:482500-542500 GCA_037952925.1 Lithobates clamitans
CACCCAGGTGAGCAGGGACAAGTCCAGCAGAGGAATAAAAATAATATTGGAAGTTTGATTTAAAATGCTAAAAAGTGTTATTTTATTTTTTTTAAGAGAAAGGGGTTCTGAAGCTTTAACATGTTTTCCCTAATGCATTTCTTGCATTAAAGTGAAAAAAAAATGTTTAGGTAGACGTATGCCCCCCTCATCCCCCTTTTTATACTTGCCTCACTCGATCCTACGCTGTGCCCCTCTCTAGCGGCTCTATCCTCTCTCACAGGCTTTTCTGAGACAGCAGCGAGCCATTTACTCTCGTAGCTGTCAGTCAAATCTTGTGACCAGTGGGTGGGGCTGAGCCACACTGTCTGTGTCTGTAGACGCAGGCAATGTGTCTCTGGATCGAGCCCGCAGGTGTGCCACCATAGGAAGCAGCTTCCTATGGTGGCATGCCAAGAAGAAGAGCCAGGGGCGCCTCGTGGGACCTGAGAAGAAGAGGAGGAGCGGGACCACTCTGTGCAATTCTATTACACAGAGCAGTTACATATAAACCTATTTTTTATTTAACCAAAACAAACCAGAGTTTACAATCAGTTGAAGGTCCACTTTAATCCGGTTACCATGGAATGTGTAGATGTGGATTGCCCCAGAACAGGATATGAGGCATGAAAGTTGGGGCACCACCCTGTTCTAGTTGCATAATCCCATTGTTGGTGTAAGAGAGTCTCTGGTGTTAGGTGTTAGTCCCTCAGTTTAAATGGCTGAAGGTGTGAATTGTCAAATCACTGGGGTAGAGGTGTTAAAACGGCACTATATGTGAAAGACTTAAATCATTCCTGATCAGGGTGGTTATTACAGTTTTTTTCCCCACGAATAGATCTTTCTTTCTGTGTTTGATCACCTCTGCGGTTTTTATTTTTTGTTCTATAAACAAAAAAAGACAGTATTGAAAAACGAAAAACAATATTCTGCTATAACACATATCCAATAAAAATGTAAAATATCAAACTTATTTATCAATTTAGGCCAAGTATGTATTCTGCTACATATTTTTGGTAAAAAAATTCCAATAAGCGTATATTGCGCAAAAGTTATAGCGTCTAAACTATGGGATTTTTTTTTTTTTTTATACTAGTAATGGCGGCGATCAGTGACCTTTAGCGGGACTGCGATATTGCGGCGAATAAATCGGACACTGACACTTTTTGGGAACCAGTGACACTAATGCAGTGATCAGTGCTAAAAAAAAAAAAATATGCGCTGTCACTGTACTAATGACACTGACTGGGAAGGGGTTAACTGTGTGCTTAGGTTGTGCTTCCTCCTTGTAGGGGGGAGGAGCTTTGACTAGGGAAGGCAGAGATCTTTGTTCCTGCTTAGCAGATGCACATGATCAATGCCTTCCTTTCTGAAAGAATGACAATCTGCCTTGTTTACATTTTGTCATTCTGGCTGTGTCCTGTGTAATCGGCAGAGTCTGCAGTACCCGCCGGCAGTACATGCGCCCGCCCCAGAACCGGAAGTGTCATATCGCGTGCTAGGTACGTGAACTGGCGCAGAGCGGACGACTGCCGCAGTTTTTCTACGGTGGGTGGTCCGCAAGAAAGACTTTAGTCTTGACCTGTAGAATTTGCCTCCTTTGTTGACACATTGCAGCAGTACTTGTTACCTCAGGACCCATCCCCCTTCTAAATCACTGCATTGCAAAAAAAAAGAAGCAACGGGAGCCAATCAGTGCTAATGTGTCAAGGAATACGCTTAAGATAGCAGAGAGATGAGCTCATCAGTCTGCAGCTTCTCCTTTTACTGTCCAGTCACAGGCTGTGGGAGGGGCTAGACCTGTAAGGGTTTCTGAGCTGCAGCAGAGAACAATCAGGTCACTTACCAGATAGAGCTAAAGACAGAAATACAAATCTTTTTAAAGACAATAACTACCTTTTTAGTACAGAATATAGTATTTCAAAAAAAATCTAGATTCCATTTAAAAAGATGGAACTTAAAGAACGTTTTTTGAAGTAATCTAGAAGCTCTTACTACTCAGTCTCCTTCAGTCAGACCTCAGATGGTCTCATTCCCTCCCACCTGTCATTGTGTATCATCATTGCATTGCATATTATAGGTATTGGCTGCCAGCGTCATTCTATGAAGAAAGGGAGTGGGGTGAAGGAATTAAACCACCCACTGCGTAAAGCCGCCATCTCATCTTGCTTCCTTGTTTCTCCATCCAGATTATAAAGATTCGAGCGCAGACTGAGGGCATTAACATCAGCGAAGAAGCCTTAAATCACCTGGGCGAGATCGGCACTAAGACCACATTGAGGTTAGTAATGTTCTGGCCCTGCAGGGTCGTTCTTCTCTTACAACAGGGGACACGGGAGGACAAGGCTGCTGAGACACATCGGCATCACCCCACCACTCAGGTAGACAGATGTTGGCTGTCAGTGATAGGAACAGCTCAGGTGTGTTATCCTCCTCATCTGATGGCAGCAGGCCTGAGTGCCATTCTTTTACTTTGTGAAACCACCGACAGATTCCCCCCACGTGCTTTTCTTTCTAATGTTTATCTAACTTAAAGGAGCTTTCCAACAACTAAAACTACACCCTATACAGATTCAGAAAATTACTTTGTTTTAGCTAGTGTACTTGCCTAAAGTCTTTTTTTTTTTTTTTTTTTTTTCTTTGTCAAATTAATTTTTTTTTTTTTTTTTACCTTCTCTGTCACATTGGGTGATTTCACCTCCTTTCCTGTAGATACACCAGAAAGGCCAAATATATCTCTTTAAATTGAGGGTAAACCCCCTGTGTAGAACAAGGGTTTTCCTTTGGAAGATTTCCCTTATGTTGCTGTTTTGGTGACAGCTCAAAATGTTGGATTTCTTTTCACTCTCTGTGGACATAGACATTGGTCTCCAAGACAGAGAGGGTGATTCTCCCCAGGGATAAAGCAATAAATAAATGCAGCAATAAAAATGTGACAGGGGATCTAATCTCATTGCACTCCATCCAAAAGAAAAAAAAAAAGTTTAAATGTGCTTTAAATTCGGGACAAAGTGACTGGTTCTCATTTGAAGGGTTGGGAGGGAGAGTTCCTTGGGTAGGCTTACAGGAAGGAGAGCTCAGGAAGGGAGAGGACAGACAGTACTTGGGTAGGCTTACAAGGAGAGCGTGCAGGGTGGGGTTGTACTTGTATGGGCTTAAAAGATACGTTAACGTTTGGTACCATTTACATGTTCCACCCGTTTTTTAGCGTGGAACATGTTCCTGCTCCTGCAGCCTCTCCCCGATCTCCCTTCTAATTTTGACAGTGGGCTGGGGATCTTCTCCCCACACCCGCTGTCACAATTTTAAAAGAACGCAGCTGTGCGGGGCATCTGCCCACCCATCCGCTTCACTCATTCAAAGTTCTGTGAATGAATGCACTACAAGTACCCACAGCCTTTGCGGCTGACGGTTTGTAGTTCTCAATCAACTACCAGGGCACTGGTGAGCGCTTTGGTAGTTCATTGATGCTTCCTGTCATTTAGTAACTGCCTGCCCGTACGAGGTACAGGTAGACCGCTACACTGACGGTCAGCAGGAGCTTGAGTTTGAGATTGCACCTGTGACCTGCTGATCACGGATGCAATGCTTTGCAGGCTTTTTACCTGCAAAAGTTGTGCTTTTTTTTATTTATAAAGGTGAACTTATTCTTTAAAAGAAGGAAAGCGCTCCGGGTGGAAAGGGGTGGTACTTGGGTGAGCTCCTGTCATTACAAGGATAGAGCTCAGGGTGGAGGATATATATACACTTTATTCATTACTGTATAATCTTGGAAGAACAAGTGCACACGATTACCGTCAACATAAGAGATGTCCTAATGTACTCCACTTTCCTTGCATCCGATATGGCGGTATACCTTATGGAATCTGTTGCAGCATTACAGGCCGTTGATAAAATTATTGCTTCTTGGAACTACTTGAATCTACTTGAATTTAGCATGGCCTTCCTGAATTGACACACTGCTTCAGACAGCATTCGCACCACAAGTCGTGTCAGAAAAACCTTATTGAATCGCACTGATAGTCTGTTATCCAACTGGCATGCCGAAGTTTCTAGCTTAGCTGTCAGTATAAGATGTGGGTGCCGTGGCTTCTGAAACCTGCAGAGCAACAAGACTTCCATTCAGGTTTTTTTTTTAGGTCTCTAACATTTAAATAAAGACAATGCAGACAAAAAAAAATATTCATTTTTTTTATTCCCATTTTAGGTACTCCGTACAGCTACTGACCCCGGCTAACCTCCTCGCCAAAATCAATGGCAAAGACAGCATCGAGAAAGAACACGTGGAAGAAATCAGCGAACTCTTCTACGATGCCAAATCGTCTGCCAAAATACTTGCCGAGCAACAAGAAAAGTATATGAAATAATTCTAGAATGACATTTCATCCTGCCTCTCATTCCCCAAACACCATCCGCTGCGATATCCCAGAACAGATAACCGTCTCAGAACCATCCATTGTGACGTAAACGTATTAGTCTTCTATTTTTGCTTCTGGATTAACAGATGTGAACTGATTAGAAAATATTTAATGTCCTATTTTGGTGAAGATCTTTTTTTTTTGTTTTGTTTTTTTATTAAAAATAACTTAATATAAAAAAATAATTAGTTGTGTTATTTATCATAAATAGTTATTTCAGCTTAAAGAGGACCGGGAAGCTGAGGACAAAGGACCAATCTCCAGTATTGCCTAGAGGTTCCCTGCTGCTGATCTTTTCCCCATTACTCACCATGTCTCATTTTGCACTGTTTCTGTATGGAGGTGGACATCACAGCAGAGGCAGGCTTTGCTTCCTCATATTAGAACTGCCTCTTTGATAACTGGTTGGGAATATTTAAGAACGGGGGGGGGAGCACAGATCCACACAATGGATGAATCGGGGGGGACCCTTGCACTGCAGGTCCTCAGCTGCTGCTTCCTCTCCAACAAGGAGAACCGTGAGCAGCACAGTAGGGCCCTCAGCGAATCTTGAGACACCAGCAGTCACAGGCAAAGAGTGTTCCCACCCACCAGCTGAGCATCTACACCAAGGAGCCAGACCGCATTAAAAAAGGCATGTAAGTACAATTTATGCTATAAAATATGTGAAGGTCAATGGGGAGGTAATATTTAAACTTGGTTCATGGTTTAGCCTTTCCTTCTATTGTAATATGAACCTGTACTTTGCCCATGCAGAGCTACAGGTTCCCTTCTCCCAGCACCATATGCTTCTTTCCTTTGTACCCCCCTCTGTTTTCTTCGACTCCCAGGAGCAGAAGCCACCCTGTGTAAGCTGTGGCCCACTTGAGGGTAGCTTACACAGGACTTATTACTTATGGGTATGTGCACTGCATACAGGGAGAGTCCAGAGTGTTTTTGCTCTGGGCAACTGAACAGAGAGGCGGGGCAGAGAAAGAAAGCATGTGCTACTGGGGATTGGGGACTAAAGAAACTTTTACTCTGTGGTGGGTGAGGAAGCCAGCCATGTTTCCCTTTAAATGTATCTCTGATCAAAAATGTTTTTAAACTTCCTAGAGCGGGGGTCTCAAACGGGCGGCCCTCCAGCTGTTACGGAACTGCAAGTCCCATTATGCCTCTGCCCATTGGAGTCATCATTGTAACTGTCAGCCTTGCAATGCCTCATGGTAATTGTAGGAGGGCCACCAGTTTAAGATCCCTGGTCATAGAGCACACCCCTCTATTATGTTCTTTTTATAAAGCATTCTGTTGATCCTTCCAATTGAGGACATTGAAAGCAACTTCCTATGGAAGAGCAACAATACTCTTCCACCAAGTTTACACATGCAGCATGCTCCTCCCTGTCTCTGAAAAGCTATCTGTGGTGGATTGCTTTCAGAGGCATTTGACAGGTGATGATGAGGCGATACAGCTCCTCACTGCTTGTTTTAACCCTATAAAGCCCACACCGCAGTACAACTGCATGCATTGCATGTGGTTGTGGCACAGCTTCATTCACTTGAATTGGTCGTGTCCAGTGTGGGTACTGCCTGCCAAAAGTGACGGGATATAATTTATGCTGTAGCATGTGCAAATCCTCATGAAGACTGCCTTTGCCGCTTTGAAGTGGTTCTGAAGGCTCAAGGTAAAGACATCCCCAAAAAGACTTGCAGCTGTAATTGCAGTGAAAGGGGGTTCTACAAAGTATTGACTCAGGGGGGCGCCATACATACCCCACACTTGCCACATATTTATTTGTAAAAAAAAATCGAAAACCATTTATCATTTTCCTTCCACTTCACAATTATGTGCCACTTTGTGTTGGTCTATCACATAAAATATTTTTTTTTTTATGTTTTTGGTTGTATCATGACAAAACGTGGAAAATTTCAAGGGGTGTGAATACTTTTTCAAGGCACTGTATACAGTGATTTACAGCTTCCAGGGGCATCAGTCAGGTATGGTATATACAGAGTTACATTGCTCCAAGCTGGACCAATTTAACTATGTAAAATTATACCCTACCTGGAATTTTTGATTTTTTTTAAAAATTATGGCCACGTTTCCTCCTTGACCGTAGGAAGCACCTTTTGTGTGGACCTTGATACATCAGACTCTCTGTAGATAAGACATGGCATGAGGGTGTGTTTGAGAATACCTCTCCTGCGTTACAGATAAATGAAGGGGTTCCCAGGTTCCTGAGTGGACTGTGAACTACAGCAATGCATAGATAACAACCTGAGGCCTTGAACACATACATTTCAAGCAGGCAAGTTAGTGTCCTCCTCCATGCGGAACCGCTGGCAGATGTGTGTGCATCCACCAGCTGCGTGCAGACAGCCCATAGAAGTGGATGCACACGCAGCGTGCTGGCACGGACACAATCGCATATTTTGACATGCCCTCATGTCAAGCTTTGATATGCAGTTGTGTCCATGGCGGCGTTCTGCACGGAGGACAGCACAAATTTGCCATCTGAGCCCTAAACCTGAACGCCAGGCAAACCTCTTTCCACCGCCACCTCCCGGCCATTTAAGAGCTTCTAGATGCTGGGATGTGGGCATTCAGGGTCATGTGACTGCTGTAATTGGCTCTCACGTGATTGGAAAAATTCATATCGCAAGTATGCATCGGGCGCTTTCCGATACCTGACGGCAACTGTGCTATAGAGCACAGGGAGCATGCTCTCAGCACAGAAATGCTTACCTGCCCAGAGGCCGCATATATGTGTATGGTCTCTTGGCACCGAGCAGCCTCATATTTGCGTGCAATAGAGCTGTGCCTTGAGCATGCGCCCCGTGCAGTTGCCGGCGTCTAACTGAAAACTTTCCAATCATGTGACAATCAATCACGGCGGTCACATGACCATAAGCTCCACCTCGCCTCCTGTTATTCTAAAGCCCTTAATGGGCTGACAGGCATTGGCTCTAAGGGGTTAAATATGCAGAGAGGAGCGGTTTACTGGCCAAAGGATTTGTATTTCTGTCCATCCAGTCCTGAGCTTTACATAGCTCTGCCACTCATCACAAACATGTCTGGTGGGGAAGAAGATGTGATTTTTCTCTGGGGCAATTCAGTAACCTACAGTAGGTCTTGTCCCTCCCCTAGCCTGTGGCTGGAGAATGAAAAGAGAAGCAGAAGACTGATAGGCTCATTCCTATGTCACTCTGCTTTCTCCTCCTATCAGAATGTTCTTGTAAGCATATGAGCACAACTGACTGGCCCCTTTGTGCTGCTTCCCAGGCTGAGGTCAGTTTAGAGGCGATTGCGAAAGGCTGATACTTGGTAAAATAACATTTCTTGCATTTAAAACATATACAGGTGCACCTCAAAAAATTTGAATATCATCAAAAAGTTTTATTTCAGTAATTCAATCCAAAAAGTGAAACTCTTATAATTTATATAGATTCATTGCACACAGAGAGTGATCTATTTCAAGCATTTCTTTCTTTTAATTTTGATGATTATGGCTTACAGCTAGTGAAAACCCAAAATTCAGTATCTCAGAAATTTAGAATATTGTGAAAAAGTTGAGTATTTTAGACTAACGGTGTCACATTCTAATCAGCTAATCAGCAAAACACCTGTAAAGGTTTCCTGAACCTTTAAATGACCTCTCAGTCTAGGTCCGTAGGTTACACCAGTGTTTCTCAACTCCAGGCTCAAGGCACCCCGAATGGTCATATTTTCAGGATTTCCCTCTGATGAAACGGCTGTGGTAATTTACTAAGGCTGGATAGACACCTATGCATTTTTAGTGCATTTTGCAGATTTGCACTACATAATGTGTTCCATAGGAAACCATGTTAAATGGACTGATCTGCAAAAGCACTAAAAATGCATAGGTGTGAATTAAGCCTAAAGTGAAACTGATCAAATCACCTGTGCAAAATAATGGGAAGCCTGAAAACATGACCTGTTGGGGCACCTTGAAGGCCTGGAGTTGAGAAACACTGGGTTACACAATCATGGTGAAGACTGCTGACAGTTGTCCAGAAGACAGTCATTGACACCCTCCACAAGGTGGGTAAGTCACAAAAGGTCATTGCTAAAGAAGCTGGCTGTTCACAGAGTGCTGTATCCAAGCAGATTAATGGACAGTTGAGTGGAAGGAAAAAGTGTGGTAGAAAAAGGTGCACAAGCAACAGGGATAACTGAAGCCTTGAGAGGATTGTGAAGCAAAAGCCATTCAAGAATTTGGGGGAGATTCACGAGTGGACTACGGCTGGTGTCAGTGCTTCAAAAGCCACCACACACACACATATCCAGGACATGGGCTACAACCGTCGCATTCCTTGTGTCAAGCCACTCCTGATCCACAGACAACGTCAGAAGCGTCTTACCTGGGCTAAGGAGAAAAGGGGACTGGATTGTTCCTCAGTGATCCAGAGTCCTCTTTTCTGATGAAAGTAAATTTCGCATTTCATTTGGGAATCAAGGTCCCAGAGAGAGGAAGAGTGGTGCACATAATCTATGTTGCATGAGATCCAGTATGAAGTTTCCACAGTCGGTGATGATTTGGGGGGCCATGTCATCTGCTGGTGTTGGTCCACTGTGTTTTATCAAGTCCAAAGTCAGCGCAGCCCTCTACCAGGAAATTCTAGAGCACTTCATGCTTCCCTCTGCTGACCAGCTTTATGGAGATGCTGATTTCATTGTCCAGCATGACCAAAAATACCAATACCTGGTTTAATGATCATGGTATCACTGCTTGATTGGCCAGCAAACTCGCCTGACCTAAACCCCATAAAGAATCTGTGGGGTATTATCAAGAGGAAGATGAGAGACACCAGACCCAACAATGCAGTCGAGCTGAAGGCCACTATCAAAGCAACCTGGGCTTCCATAACACCTCAGCAGTGCCACAGGCTGATCGTCTCCATGCCACGCCACATTGATGCAGTAATTCATGCAAAAGGAGCTCCAACCAATTATTGAGTGCAAACTATACTGTACATGGACATACTTTTCAGTAATCCAACATTTCTGTATGAAGGATCTTTTTTTTTTTTTTTTTTTTTTTTTTTTTACTGGTCTTATGTAATCAAATTTTCTGAGATGCTGAATTTTGGGTTTTCACTAGTTGTAAGCCATAATCATCAATATTAAGAGAAAGAAATGCTTGAAATATATCACTCTGTGTGTAATTGATCTCTATAATATATGAGTTTCACTTTTTGAACTGAATTACTGAAATAAATTAACTTTGATAATCACATTTTTTGAGGTGCACCTGTATCTGACACTATGAGAGAACAGTTGGAAGACAGGCAAAGCGTTGTCACCCTACGACAGGAAGTGCCTGAACAAGGATCTTCACCAGGTATTATTTTAATAAAAGCCTTCAAGATTATAAACAGCTTTTGAAATAACAGTGGCTGAGTTTCAATGGGGATTGATTAAAAAAAAAAAAAAAAAAAAGTGTCACACCCTTTTAATTGTTTTATGTACAGTGGGTATAGAAAAGAATCGCCCCATTTAAAATAATCACATTTTGTAGCTTTGCAGCCTGAAATGAAGGTGGACAGTTTTTGTTTTGTCCAGCTGTATTTACATCCGAGTGAAAGATATAACACCAACATGTCACGAAAAAAAAAATCAAAAACAGAAAGAAGCACTGAGATGGAAAAATAATGCCCCCCCCCTAAAAAAAAAATGACTTGTAAACTCAATCAGGTGTAGCTAATCACCTTCTCAATGGCACACAAAGCCATTTGACTTTCAACTGGGACCAGCTGTGGTCATTTTGATTAGCTCAGCATGAAAAGAGCTTTCCTGGAGCATTTCAGATCCTGGTAGTACAACTGAAGCAAGCAAACAACAATGGGTGGCAAGGTACTGTCACTGGGATCTCCGGGATAGAGTTGTGGACAGGAACAAGTCAGGAGATGGATACAAACATTTAAAAAGGCATTTTTTCAATGCCTAGAAGCACAGTGAAGTCTATTATTAAGAAGTGGAAGGTATTTGGTACAACACAGACCCTCCCTGGATCAGGACGTCGCTCCAAACTGGATAAAAGAGCCAAGAGGAAACTGGTCAGGGAGGCTACCAAGAGGCCTACAGCAACTCTGAAGCAGTTGCAGGAATTTATGACAGAGTGGTCATTGTGTTCATGTGACAACAAGATCACAAATTTTCCACAAACGTGGCTTGTATGGGAGGGTGCAAGAAAAAAGCCACTCCTCAAGAAAGGCCACATGCAGTCACCACTGAGCTTTGGCAAAACGCACCTTGAAGATTCTGAGGCCACATGGAAAAAGGTGTTAGGCTCAGATGAGACTAACATTGAATTATTTGGCCTCAACACCAAACGATATGTCTGGTGGAAATCCAATAGAGCTCACCATTCAAATAACACCATTCCTACAGTAAAACATGGATGTGGTAATCTCCTGTTATGGGGGGGGTGCTAATCTCCTGTTATGGGGGGCTGGTATTCTCCTGTTATGGGGGTGTTTCTCTGCAGCAGGGACTGGAGCACTTGTCAGGATAGAAGGAAAAATGGACGGGGCAAAACACCATCAAATTCTTGAGGAAAACCTGCTGCCCTCTTCCAGAAAGTTGTCAATGGGAAGAAGGTTTACCTTCCAACATGACAATGACCCAAAGCCCACAGCAACAATGAGCACACAGTGGTTGGAGGAGAAAAAGGTGAACGTCCTTGCATGGTGTAGTCAATGCCCAGACTTAAAGTGGTTGTAAACCCTCCCTAGTGACTTTTAACTATAGGTAAACTTAGAATAAGGCTTACCTTTTAGGTAGTGGAAATATCTCATAAACGTGCGCCGTTTAGGAGATATTTTACTTGTAGTGCGCCGATAATGTAATCGGTGCATGCGCTGTGAAAGAAACGGACCTCCGTGCCGTTTCTTCTCCCAGCGTGTGCCGTCACTGACGGCTCGCATGCGCGGGAGTGACGTCACGCGGCTCCGGCCAGTCACAGAGCTGGAGTCCGCGACCCCTGGAAGAAAAGGGGCGAAGATGGACGCAGTCTGCACAGGGGACAGCGATGGATTCGTTTGCAGGTAAGTGTCACATAATGGGCTAGTATGCATCGTACTAGCCCATTATGCTTTTAATTTGCAGGCTTTTCAGGGAGCAAAAGAGGAAGTAAAACCCATCAGGGTTTACTTCCTCTTTAAACCCCATTGCAAATCTGTGGAATGACTTGAGGACTGCAGTCCACAAACGGTCACCCTCAAATGTAACTGGACTTGAGCAGTTCTGCAAAGAAGAGCGGGCAAATATTGCAAAGTCTAAGACCCCTTTCACACTGGGGCGGTTTGCAGGCTTTATTGCGCTAAAAATACTGCCTGCAAACCGCCCCTAAATAGCCTCCGCTGTTTGTTCAGTGTGAAAGCCCGAGGGCTTTCACACTGAAGCAGTGCGCTGGCAGGACGGTAAAAAAAGTCCTGCGAGCAGCATCTTTGGAGCGGTGAAGGAGCGATGTGTTCACCGCTCCTAAACCGCTCCTGCCCATTTAAATCAATGGGACAGCGTGGCTATACTGCGGCTATACGAGCGGTTTTAACCCTTTTTCGTCCGCCAGCGGGGGTAAAAAACCACACCGCTAGCGGCCGAATACAGCCGCAAAAACGATGGTAAAACAGCGCTAAAAATAGCGCTGTTTTACCGCCGATACCCCCACCGCCCCAGTGTGAAAGGGGCCTTAATGTGCAAAGTTAGTGGAGACAAAACCCAACAGACTAAAAGCTGGAATTAAAGCAGAAGGTGGTCCAACAAAATACTGACATAAGGGGGGGGGGGTGATCCTTTTTCCAACTCGGTGATTCTGTTTTTGGATTTTTAAAAAATTTTTCTGACATGGTGTTATATCTTTCACTTGGATGTTATATGTTGCACTGAGTAAGTACAGCTGGATAAAACAAAAACTGTGTCTGTCTTCATTTCAGACTGCAAAGCAACCAAATGTGATTATTTTAAAGGGGGGGTGATTCTTTTTTATACCCACTGTATATAATCCCGATTTTTTGGGGGGGCTGATAAGGTTTGTGGTGAGGAGCAGATACAATGGGGGCAGTGGGTTATAAAACACACAAACCGGCCCACTCTAGCCCAGTGAATGAAACGGATGGGGGGTGGTGCGGGAGCAATGCATCACCGTGTCCGCCGTGCTCCGGGAACTGCCGCAATTATCAAATCCATCTCCACTGTGAAGTTTTTACAACCAAATTGCCGGGACGGGTAAGAAGCCGGCCCGATTCATTATGAGCAGGAAGCCAGGCCCTGCCGAAAAGGGACATATTAGTTACATCTTATCTGCCTGACACCTAATCTAGCAACAATTACAGCAGACACATATATCCTGAAATTTCAATTTCAGCCGGGCAGAAAAAAAATGTTACCATAAGGTGGCAGCGGAGGAGGGTGGGGGGGGGGGAAGCGTGCGCGGCCTGTGGATTTTGCATACGGTAAATGAGGACTGTAAAGCTACAGAGGGCGAAGCCGAGGCACAAAATCTTTTATGGCGCGACTTGCCTGCAGATAGGCTCTGAGATATGGCGAGCTTCAATTATAAACGTCTTAAAGGGGAAGTGTAATAGTTTATGGTCGAGGAAGACCCTAATTATATCTATTCTTAAAAATGTTCCCTACCCCCTCCTCCTAAATATTCTGCCTACCCTGTATAAAAATTGTCTACTTACCTATTTTTAATCTGGTCCGGTACAGTCGCACGATCCTCCAGCTCTGTGGATGGGTAGCGCTCAACAATGGCTCTAAATTAATAATCAATTAATTTAATCCTAAATATCGGTATCATACCACAAATGGTGAGCCGACACATAGGATAAATTAGAAGGCGCTCAAAACAACTCCAGATGTAACTGGTTATACCATCATTAATAAAAATATCTGGTGATCAGCAAGTTCCCTGGATGCAAAGAATATAAAAGATTATATATGTGTGAAGCATATATAACAATGTATTCGCAATGTGCAATAATGGTGATACCCTCTATCAAAGAATCAATCACCTAAGTGTAACCCACCTCTAATGAGCAAAAGACTATATATAAATGAAATTATATACCTTGCAGTATACAATAGTGGTGACACCTTCTACTAATATTAGTGATCTATGTGTAACATGCTAAATAAACAACATACCTCAGAAATATAGGTAGATTGGAACATAACAAAATGTGCTACTACAGAATGTGAAGGTGATGTAATCTAATTGGTGAATCAATCATCAACGTGTATCACACCCCTATTAGTCAAGAGATTGACTAGGTATAATAGGTCAGGGTATGACTAGTAGTATACAATAATGGTGACACCCTATAATAATGGATCAATTAACTGTGTATGGCACACCAGATGAATGGCGGACCACACATAAAGAACCTGCAAAAATAAAATAAATGTAAATAGAATAGGACCTCTTTGTGAAAAAATAGTGAAAACATATATATAAGTGACAGCAATAAGAAAATCGTGCATATAGTTCAATTCATGCTGCAAAGTTCAATAACTCCAAAAACAGTCCATGAATGGAACCAGCCTTCAATACAGGCTGTAGGTGATTTAAACTTGTGACGATGAAAATTATCAATCAAATGTCCCACACAAATGATTCCTCAGTGACAGATGTCAAAAAGATGAATAACTCCGTGCTTCTTCCACCTCACCACTGTGCTAGTGAATCGCACTCTCCAGACATGCACTCACCGAAATAAAATGCCAGCACTTTCATGCAAGGCAAAACAAGCTTTCTTTACCACACTCCTGGGCAAATATTGCATACGAAGCTCACAAGGATGATGTTCAATGGATCCACATAAAAAAGAATAAGTGCTCCAATAGTGTAATTCGGCAATAACAATTTATTAAAACTGATGCAAACTTCACACATAGCACTCACATTGTATAAACTTGAATAAGCTCAGAACGTGTGATACACAGCAAACTCTAACTCAGTGGATTCAACAATGACAATGGTCACGGCGGACCCGAGGTGTACAGCTGCTGGATGTGCTCTCACCCCTCCCTCGGGAAAACTCCGTCCCTCCGTGCGCTCGTATCCTAATTCTCCTGTGTGGCCGACAGCAAGTACGTCACAACTCACAGCCACGCCCCGACATGTTTCGTCATGGATCGACTTCTTCATGGGATTGGCTGTGTTCGCTGCCACTCAATTCTTTTATCTACTCTAAAATGCACGCCCACTGGGTTACGTCATGCGCATGCGCACACCTCGCGTCCCCGTGCGCTAGATACAATGGTGTTTCACACTGCAGAGAAACCATGGGAATCAGGCACATAAATCGTTCTACTATCAATGGATACAATTGAAAAAATATTGGCAATCTAACCGGATAGTATGCTAAAATAAATATAAGGCTTTACATACATACAATTGCCTCTTTACTGTCAGTCAGCAGTAGCGCTGATCTTACACATAGCCAACCCGCTGCCTGGATAAGCAAAAGGCATATATAGCAGACATATATAATGGCAATCTAACCGGATAGTGTGCTTAAATGAATATAAGGCTCTACATACATACACTTGCTTCTTTACTATCAGTCAGCAGTAGCGCTGATCTTACGCATAGACAACCCACTGCCTAGATAGGCAAAAGGTGTATATAGCAAACACCCGGCAGGGCAAATGACTAGTCTGGATTTACTCATTTACTGGTTATAATCCCCAACTGATGCATATAAGATTAAATTATATTAAAATTATATTAAAATTCAAAAAATCAAAAAATCCGTTCTGACTTTTTATCATATTCAAATACTCAGTTCTGATTATATATCCTAATCGCGTATAAAAAAGGCTGTACTAAAAGGGGTAAATAGATTAAATCTTCTCCATTACTAAAATATCAAATAAAAACTCTAATAAAAACTCTATAAAAAACGTATATAAAAACTCTAATATCTTTTATGGCGCGACTTGCCTGCAGATAGGCTCTGAGATATGGCGAGCTTCAATTATAAACGTCTTAAAGGGGAAGTGTAATAGTTTATGGTCGAGGAAGACCCTAATTATATCTATTCTTAAAAATGTTCCCTACCCCCTCCTCCTAAATATTCTGCCTACCCTGTATAAAAATTGTCTACTTACCTATTTTTAATCTGGTCCGGTACAGTCGCACGATCCTCCAGCTCTGTGGATGGGTAGCGCTCAACAATGGCTCTAAATTCCAAAGCCATGTCGCCCATAGGCTCCTATTACCCAGCCATTGTCAGCACTTCCTCCTCTCCCCTGCAGCAGCAGCAGCAGCTCACTGACACAGGGGAGCCGGAGCTGCGGGATCAATGATTTGGAGGGGAGCAGATTTAACCACTTAAGGACCAGAAGGATTTGCCCCCTTAATGACCAGGCCATTTTTTGCGATACGGCACAGCGTCTTTTTAACTGACAATTGCGCTGTCGTGCGGCGTTGTACCCAAACAAAATGTATGTCCTTTTTCTCCCCCACAAATAGAGCTTTATTTTGGTGATACTTGATCACTTCTGCGATTTTTATTTTTTGCGCTGTAAACAAAATAAGAGCTTCAATTTTGGAAAAAAATATATATTTTTTACTTTTTTACGGGAAAGAGAGCCAGAATGGGGATCTGTCAATGTAAACAGACAGATCCCCGTTCTGACAGGGGAGTTCAGAGTGATCGTCTGTTCCTAGTAATTCCTAGTTCCTAGTTCCTCCAGTCAGTCCCCTCCCCCCACAGTTAGAAACACCTCCCAGGGAACACATTTAGCCCCTTGATCGCCCCCTAGTGTTAACCCCTTCCCTGCCCGTGACATTTTTATAGCACTGATCGCTGTATAAATGTCACTGGTACCAAAAAAGTGTCCGATCTGTCCGACGCAATGTCGCAGTCCCGCTAAAAATCGCTGATCACCGCCATTACTAGTAAAGAAAAATTATAAAAATGCCATAAATCCCCAAGTCCTGCGTTCAGATTCTTCTCTGATTCAAGATGTTCCCTCTGGCCCACCTTCCCATACTTCGACGCACTGGCTGCAGAGGCAACAAGTGCTATCTTTTATTCGAACCTTCCCATCCTTACCAGATGTACTTACTGACACAACAGACTTGGAGAACATGCTGCTCCAGATTGACCCTCCTACGCATGTGGTCTCTCAACTATACTCTCTCATACATATGGTCTATAATCCTGACCTCCCCCCGTACACACAGGCCTGGAGGGAAGATTTGGGTCACCCCATCTCACCTGTAGATTGGCAAAAGTGCTTCATTCTGACTCATAAAATATCCTTAGCCTCCAAATCACAAGAAAAGGGATTCAAATTACTGACTCGTTGGTATAGATGCCCCTCGACATTACGCTGTATAAACCCGGCGCTCCCGGATACCTGCTGGCGTTGTTTGTCATCAAAGGGAACCTTGCTCCACATTTGGTGGGAGTGCCCCCCTGTGCGGAGGTTCTGGCAAAAGATCCTCGACTTGTACTGCAGACTCATGGCGACCTCGGTTGCATCCTCTCCTGAGGTAGCCTTGTTATCTATGCTCCCTGGCCCGCTTAAATCGGTCAAAAAAGACGTTCTGCGTCACTTTCTGGCGGCAGCTAGAACGGTTCTGCCCAGACATTGGAAGTCGACAAGCATGCCTTCCCTGGGGGATTGGGCAATTGAAGTGGACCAAATTAACAGACTGGAACGGATGTTGTCGCAGGAAACGGGTAAGGAGGAACAATTTTCCAAGACCTGGACCTCGTGGTCTATGTTCCGCTACTCTGCGGAATTTATTTCATGGGCTACAGAGGACTCCACCAATGCAACTGTGTGACCAGAGCGGAATGTCTTTCTCTTAATATCTGTATTCCTTACTCCCTTGTCTCCTCTATTCTTACTCTTCTTTTTCCCTTTTTCCCCTTATATATAACCAGACTAATAATGTGACACACATTGAGCTTCCCCATCAGAGAAAATACATTTAACACAGCAATAATAGCCCTAGCCTGTTTGCAATAGGTGGACGCCACTCGTTGAGTGGATAGTGGTGCTCACCTGCACTTTATTCAGCTTAGACGGTATATCTACGCAGGCTTAAATATCAAACTAAATCATTAAACGCTCACAAATTGTTTACAACATGAGATGATATGTTACCAGTATCGCAATGATGTCTATTTCTACTTTTTGTGTTTTTGTATGGCATAACTATATACTGTACATTTTTCCTTTCTCAATAAAATAAGATTGAATTAAAAATGCCATAAATCTATTTCGTAGATGCTATAACTTTTGGGCAAACCAATCAATATAAGCTTATTGCAATTCCTTTTTACCAATAGTATGTAGAAGAATACATATCAGCCTAAACTGATGAAGAAATTTAGTTTTTCTGTTTTTGTTTTTTTTTGGGGATATTCATTATAGCAAAAAGTAAAAAATATTGTTGTTTTTTTTTGCAAAATTGTCGCTCTTTATATGTTTTTAGCACAAAAAATAAAAACCGCAGAGATGATCAATTGCCACCAAAAGAAAGCTCTATTTGTGGGGAAAAAAGTTTTGTTTGGGGGCAGGGTCGCACAACTGCGCAATTGTCAAAGCAACGCAGTGCCGTATCGCCTGGTCATTAAGGGAGTAAATCCTTCCGGTTTGTAAGTGAACTGCTAAAAACAAAAAAAACAAACTTAAAACTTATAGCCTAGTAATAATAAAATAAGCAGCTCCTGCTGCTATACCCACCTTCTATCTAGAGCTGCTCCTAGCTGTAGTTCCTTTCCGCCACTAGATGTCCTAGCATCATTGAACCCACTTCCTCTGAGACCAGGCTGTTATGGACCTAAACCCCCAAGGGCTGCATCATCCTGAGCTCAGAGTGTAACTCCATTGCCTGGGCGCTCCCATCATTACATGCTGTTCTGTGCAGCCATAAGAACTGCCTATCGCCCTGGTGGGAGAGAAGGACCTATGATGTCATTGGACAGGCCAGAGGGCCCTTCGAAAAAGTCTGTGTGTGTGTGTATGTATATATATATATATATATAGTGGGGAAAGGAAAGTATTCAGACCCCCTTAAATTGTTCACTCTTTGTTATATTGCAGCCATTTGTTAAAATCATTTAAGTTCATTTTTTTCCTCATTAATGTACACACAGCACCCCATATTGTACACACAGCACCCCATATTGACAGAAAAACACAGAATTGTTGACATTTTTGCAGATTTATTAAAAAAGAAAAACTGAAATATCACATGGTCCTAAGTATTCAGACCCTTTGCTCAGTATTTAGTAGAAGCCCCTTTTGATCTAATACAGCCATGAGTCTTTTTGGGAAAGATGCAACAAGTTTTTCACACCTGGATTTGGGGATCCTCTGCCATTCCTCCTTGCAGATCCTCTCCAGTTCTGTCAGGTTGGATGGTAAACGTTGGTGGACGGCCATTTTTAGGTCTCTCCAGAGATGCTCAATTGGGTTTAAGTCAGGGCTCTGGCTGGGCCATTCAAGAACAGTCACAGAGTTGTTGTGGAGCCACTCCTTCGTTATTTTAGCTGTGTGCTTAGGGTCATTGTCTTGTTGGAAGGTAAACCTTCGGCCCAGTCTGAGGTCTTGAACACTCTGGAGAAGGTTTTCGTCCAGGATATCCCTGTACTTGGCCACATTCATCTTTCCCTCAATTGAAACCAGTCGTCCTGTCCCTGCAGCTGAAAAACACCCCCACAGCATGATGCTGCCACCACCATGCTTCACTGTTGGGACTGTATTGGACAGGTGATGAGCAGTGCCTGGTTTTCTCCACACATACCGCTTAGAATTAAGGCCAAAAAGTTCTATCTTGGTCTCATCAGACCAGAGAATCTTATTTCTCACCATCTTGAAGTCCTTCAGGTGTTTTTTTACCAAACTCCATGCGGGCTTTCATGTGTCTTGCACTGAGGAGAGGCTTCCGTCAGGCCACTCTGCCATAAAGCCCCGACTGTTGGAGGGCTGCAGTGATGGTTGACTTTCTACAACTTTCTCCCATCTCTCGACTGCATCTCTGGAGCTCAGCCACAGTGATCTTTGGGTTCTTCTTTACCTCTCTCACCAAGGCTCTTCTCCCCCGATAGCTCAGTTTGGCCGCACAGCCAGCTCTAGGAAGGGTTCTGGTCGTCCCAAATGTCTTCCATTTAAGGATTATGGAGGCCACTGTGCTCTTAGGAACCTTAAGTGCAGCACAAATTTTTTTGTAACCTTGGCCAGATCTGTGCCTTGCCACAATTCTGTCTCTGAGCTCTTCGGGCAGTTCTTTTGACCTCATGATTCTCATTTGCTCTGACATGCACTGTGAGCTGTAAGGTCTTATATAGACAGGTGTGTGGCTTTCCTACTCAAGTACAATCAGTATAATCAAACACAACTGGACTCAAATGAAGGTGTAGAACCATCTCAAGGATGATCAGAAGAAATGGACAGCACCTGAGTTAAATATAAGAGTGTGGATGAGAAAAAAAATGCACTTAAATGATTTTAGCAAAAGGCTGCAATATAACAGAGTGAAAAATTTAAGGGGGTCTGAATACTTTCGGTCCCCACTGTGTGTGTATGTATGTGTGTATATAATATACTATATTGTCAAAAGTATTGGGACACCTGCCTTTACACGCACATGAACTTTAATGGCATCCCAGTCTAAAGCTGGCCATACACTATACAATTTTCCTGTTCAACTTTCCTTTAGATTTATCAAAACCATATAATATGAGGTCAAACCTAAACCCTTTCAATTTGTATGCAATCAGACAGGCCCTTGCACTACATAGTTGAAGGTAAATCTAAAGGAAATTGAATCAGAAAATTGTATAGTGTATGGCCAGTCTTAGTCCGTAGGGTCCAATATTGAGTTGGCCCCCCCTTTGCAGCTATAACAGCTTCAACTCTTCTAGGAAGGATGTCCACAATGTTTAGGCGTGTGTCTATGGGAATGTTTGACCATTCTTCCAGAAGCGCATTTGTGAGGTCAGGCACTGATGTTGGACGAGAAGGCCTGGCTCGCAGTCTCCGCTCTAATTCATCCTAAATGTTTTCTTTAGCCGGGTACACACGATCAGATTATCTAACAAATTTTTGTCCGTTTTTTGTATGCTGTGAGTCTCATATCGAAAGTGAAGAGGTGACTCACAATACGAAAATTCTCGTACAACAGAATTCAACTTCAGAAGTGACGTAATGTGTTGAATTGTTTTGTATGTGTTCTTTTATTTCTGAGCATGTGTAGTCTTGGTCCTACGATTTTTTTTTTTTTCAGACAAAAACCGTACCGTAATTACACAAAAATCAGACACTGTGTTCACATACGATAAACATTTCAGAGCATGCACATCCAGTTTTTGTCGTCCGAAAAAATTCAGAATCGGCTGTTGAGAGCACCGCTTTAATGATCAGAAAATCGGCAGATCGTTCGTCGGATGAAATTTACCTTCCGATTTTCTGATTGTGTGTATGGGCCTTATCGGGTTGAGGCAGGCCAGTCAAGTTCTTCCACCCCAAACTCGCTCATCCATGTCTTTATGGACCTTGCTTTATGTATTTTTTTTCAGTATTTTTTTTTTTTAAGTAGTATCAGTGTCGGTGTGTTTTAGGTAGGATAAAAAAAAAGCACACTATTGGTTCTGGGCTGTACTACGAGTACAAACAACAAACATACACATATGTGGTAGAGCTGCACGATTAATCGTTAAGAATCAAGATCACAATTAATCGTTAAGAATCAAAATCACGATTCTTTCCCCCTTGCGATCTTAACAAAGCATTTTCCCGATTCTGTGCAGAGTTCTCTGCTCAAGCCGACAGCTGTCAAAAAAAAACACAGGCAGTCTGCCAAGTTTCACAACATTCCTCAGCTGCTGAGCTAACTATAAACATTGTAACCTTTTGTTCTTTAGATCAAAGGGATGAACTTTGGTCTGTAAATGAGGGAAGTTTAACCACTTTAAAGACTAAACCTTTTTCTGACACTTGTTGGTTTCAAGTTAAAAATCATTATTTTTTGCTAGAAAATTACTTGGAACCCCCAAACATTATATATATATGTATATATATATATATATATGTATGTATGTGTATATATATATATATATATATATATATATATGTATGTATGTGTATATATATATATATATATATATGTATGTATGTGTATATATATATATATGTATGTATGTGTATATATATATATATATATATATATATGTATGTATGTGTATATATATATATATATATATATATTTTAGCAGAGACCCCCAGAGAATAAAATGGTGGTTGTTGCAATATTTTATGTCAGGTTGTATGCGCAGCCGCCTTTCAAATGCAATTTTTTTTTTTTTAAATACACTTTATTGAATTAAAAAAAAAAAACGAATCAGTAAAATTAGCCCAATTATTTTGGTATAATGTGAGAGAAGATGTTACTCCACGAGAATCGTGATCTTTATTCTAAGCAAAAAAATCGTGATTCTCATTTTTCCCAGAATCGTGCAGCACTAACATGAGGTATCGCTGCGATCGTCAGGAGCAGGAGAACAGGAGAATTTATTTTGGGTTGCTCTTTGGTGGAATGTTATGGTAGTAGCAAAAAATGTACAGCTAAATTTTAATAAAAACTTTTTTTATTATTATTATTTTGGCCCAGTTTTCCTTTTGATAAAAAAAACAAAAAAAAAATCAGGAGATATCTATTACTATTTACCACCAAAGGAAAGCCCAGTCTTTGAGTTAAGATTTTTTTTTTTCATCTTTTTTTTTCATCTTTTTTTTTATTACCATTTCAAACACAAATACAAAAAAAAAAAAGAAAAATTACAACCAGGTACTCTAGCTCTTGGAAAATAAAGAAGAAAGATTTCAAACATTGTATAGATATCTTCATCAATCAAATATATTATTTAGTTATTGATATCTTTACTAATAGAGCAATTATTTTTACAAACAAACATTTAAAAAAAATGAGTGAAAGGAGTGGAGTGAGGATAGAGGATAAAAAAGAAAAAATAAGATTTATTTTAAGGCTGTAATATATCAATATAAAGTCAAAAGAATATTATCTATTATGATAAAATAAAATATTGTAACCATCAACATTTTATTCTTCAGGGCCTCTGCTATCAGAAAATATATAATGTTTTGGGGTTTTGTGATGAAGACTACCAGTGGCTGTTTCAATGCAGATTATACAGACTTGGCCACCGTCATGTGCATTAAAGTATAATGATAATAATGATATAATGATAGTCCTGCCATGAAAGTCTTTATTCCGGCACTTCCTGTTATAGGGTGACAACGCTCTGTCTGTCTCACAACTTTTCTCCTGCGTTGTCATCTTCTCTGATAAATGTTTTAAATGCAAGTAGTGTAAATGTTTTTACTTGGCCAGGTGTCATCCTCTTGCAATCTCCTGTTATAGCGTGACAACGCTCCGTTCCTGTCTCCCAAAATGGGATCCTGCGTTGTCACCAGACTTCAGCTAGAGATTACAAGGGGTCGTTTTAACACACGTTATGCGAACGTGGTCACTGTCAGGAAACCTGCACTAAGAAATGCCATTCAACCTGCACTGGGGGTGCTAATATACAGGAAGTGGCTGCAACGAGACTGCAGGAGATCTGCAACAAAGGGATGAAAATGGTGACAACATGTATTTTATTTAAAAAAAAAAAAAAAAGAGAGAGTGGCAGTTGTTCATGATGCAAGGTACTTTAGCAAACTAAATGTTCCTAATTGATAGTTTACAGGTACTTTAAGGCTGTGATATATCAATATAAAATCAAAAGAACATTCATTAAAAAAATAAAAATAAAAAAAAAAACAACATATTACAACTGCAACCATTTTATTCTCCAGGATCTCTGCTATCAGAAAATATGTAATGTTTTGGTGGTTTTAAGTATTCTTCAGGCATGTGCATTAAAGTCATACCCGGTGATCCTGCCATGAAGGTCCTTGTTCGGACACTTCCTGTTATAGGGTGACAACACTCTCTCTGTCTCACTATTGTGTTCTTGTGTTGTCACCTTCTCCTGATAGATGTTTTAAAGGCAAGCAGTGTAAGTGCCTTTTACTTCACCATGTATCAGCCTCTTGCAATCCCCCGTTTTAAGGTGACAACACTCTGGTCCTGTCCCCCAAATCGGCTACTGCGTTGTCACCAGGCTTCTGTGGGGAAGACTACAAGTGGCTGTTTCAACAGACGTTATCCAGACGTGGCCACCGTCGGGAAACCTGCCCGGAGAAATGTCATGCAGCCTTCACTGGAGGGCACATAGACAGGAAGTGGCTGCAAAGAGGCTGCAAGAGATCCGCAACAAAAGGATGAAAATGATGGCAACATGTATTTTATTTTTTGTGGGGTTTTTTTCTGGGCAACGTGTATTTTTAATGTTTTGGGGGTTTTAAGTATTCTTCAGGCATGTTCATTAAAGTAATACCTAGCGATACTGCCTTAAAAAGTCCTTGTTTAGGCACTTCCTGTTATAGGGTGACAACACTGTCCGTCTACCAACTGTTCTCCTGTGTTGTCACCTTCTCCCATGTATGTTTTAAATGTAAGCGCCTTTACTTGTCCACATGCCACCCTCTTGCAATCCCCTGTAAGGTGACAACACTCTGTTCCTGTGTCACAAATCAGCTAATGTGTTGTCACCAGGGGTCTGCGGGAGACTACAAGTAGCCATTTCAACACACATTATGCAGACGTGGCTAAAGGTCACAATGTATACCGTACTTATTTAACAAAAGAGAACAGCAATTGTTCATGATGCTTAGTACTTAAGAAAATTAAATGTTTTTGTTTTGTCAAAAAAAAAAAAAAAAGCAAATTAAATGTCTTCAAGTTAAGGTTTACTTTTAAGGCTGTGGCATATCAATATAACGTCCAAAATTATTTATAATTATAAAATAAAAAAAATATTGCAACTGCCATAATTTTATTCTCCAGGGTTTCTACTATCAGAAAATAAATAATGTTTTGGGGGAGGGTTTAAATATTCTTCAGGCATGTGCATTAAAGTAATATTTCGTGATCCTGCCCCGTAGGTCCTTTTTCAGGCACTTCCTGTTATACGGTGACAACATTCATTCTGTTTCCCAACGTTTCTCCTGTGTTGTCACCTTCTCCCATATATGTTTTAAATGCAAGCAGTGTAAGGGCCTTTACTTGACCAGGTGTCAGCCTCCTGCAATCTCCTGTTATAACGTGACAACGTTCTGTTTGGTGTCAGTAGCGCTATGGACGGTGTCAGTATTTTTTTATTAGTATTTTTTTCAATTTTATTTTTATTATTTTCTTTTTTAGTATTTTTTTCAATTTTATTTTTATTATTTTATTTTTTAGTATTTTTTTTTCAATTTCATTTTTTTTAAACTCTTTTTAAGGAGCCCTATTATGGGGGGGGGGGGACTTTGGTGAAATATCAGGGGGTCTAAACAGGGGGAATATGCACCACACTGGGTCATTAGGGTGTGCCCAGGCACACCTGACACACCCTGTGCACACACCTATGGGTTTCCCAATTGTCGTGTAAGGGCCTTTACTTGACCAAGTGTCATCCTCCTGCAGTCTCCTGTTATACTGTTACAACGCTCTGTTTGGTGTCAGTAGGGTTGTGGACGGTATCAGTATTTTTTATTTTTTTCAATTTAATTCTTTATTAATTTTTTTTATTTTTATTTATTTATTTGTTTTTACTTTTTTTTAAGGAGACACATCATGGGGGGCTTTGGTGAAATATCTGTGGACGTTGTCAGTATTTTTAATTTTTTATTATTTTATTTTTTAGTATTTTTTTCAATTTTATTTGTATTATTTTATTTTTATTATTTTTTTTCAATTTATATTTATTTATTTATTTTACTCTTTTTAAGGAGCCACATTATGGGGGGCTTTGGTGAAATATCAGGGGGTCTAAACAGGGGCAATATGCACCACACGGGGAGATTAGGTTATGCCCAGGCACGCCTGACACACCCTGTGCGCACCCACCTATGGTTTCCCAATTGTTCTCCTGTGTTGTTACCTTCTCCCATGTTTTAAAAAATGCAAGCCGTGTAAGCGCCTTTACGTGAACAAGTTTCATCCTCCTGCAATCTCCCGTTACAACGTGACAACGCTCTGTTCCTGTCTCCCAAATGGGCTCCTGCGATGTCACCAGGCTGCAAATGGGGACTACAAGTGTCTGTTTCAATGCACATGATGCGGATGTAGCCACCATCAGGAAAACCCGTCCCGAGAAATGTCATGTAGCCATCGCTGGAGTGAATGTAGACATGGAAGTGGCTGCAAAGAGGCTGCAGGAGATCTGCAACAAAAGGATGGAAAAAAAGGTGACAACATGTATTTAATTAAAAAAAAAAAAAAGAGCATGGCAATAATTCGTTCTGCACAGTACTTATTATAGCAAACACAGGTTCACATTAAAACGGTGACATATCAATATATATAATAAAGTAGTATAAATATTAATTTTCAGTTCTGAAAAGCTTTCACTTCAAACATTATAAATGATATTTTATTTATATGGAATATTGCTCGCTCTCAGCAGATCATAGCTTTGGGGGGGGGTTGACAAAAAAAAATAAAAAATCCGAACCCATAAATAAGTATAATAAAACGCCTATCGGAAGCCGTCAGGCGCTGCCTACGGCGGTGGCGAGGAAGAATCCGCAGTATTGATGGCGCTGTCACTTGGCCGGCCTCAACTTTTTGATTAATGTTCTTCAAAAACTTTTCTCCCTGGCTCCCACCGGCTTCCCTTATTACCTATGTATCTGTATATCAGCGAGAAGTGGGGAAAAAAGGAAAGAAATAGAAAAGGTTGGCGAGAGAAAGAGAGGAGGGTAAAGGGGGGGGTTGTAATCCAGCTGACAGAAGCGGATAACAAAAGGTATAAAACGCAGGTGTAAGACTTCTTCTTCTTCTTCTTCTCTATGAAGACAAAAAAATGAGTTTTCTGTAACGTCTTCCTTTAACATGTTGGCTGCCAAGGTGCGCCCGAGGATCCCCGTTGATCATAAAGGAAAGGGCGGGGGATGGGATTTGACGCAAGGCCTATTCCTTTTTTCTTTTTCTTTTTTTTTTTTTGTTCGGCGCTGTCCTCCATCCTTGACGGGGTTAATCATATTGTTGAACTTGAAGGCCCCGAGTGGGTACAATTTCTCACGGCTCGACAGCACGATTAATTTGTGTTGCCCCGCGCGGGTCCTGCCGGAGCACGGCGCGTCCAGCTGGCCCGCCGCTGATAAGATGTACCTTTTGATTCACTCCCCTTTTGATTGGTCTTACTGTCACCCACAATAGCTCTCTCCGTTTGGGACCTCTTCGGCTGAGTGACTGATCTATCTATCTCCAACCGTCTATTTTTTATTCCTGCCGCCGAGCGCGCGCGCGCCCCCCCCTCCCCCCCCTCTTCTTGTCTTCTGGCCTTTGCCCATTCGCCCATAACATCCTCTCTTTTTTTTTTTTCCCAAGCGCACCTTGTCTGTATATAAAAAAAACCAACCCCCCCTTGCCATTCGAATTCCCTTGTTCATCCAATACCACCTCCACCCCCCCCCCCTCGCCACATCTAATAGAACGCCGCTGAAGCCTCTTCCCGTAAGAAAATATATCTGCCAGCTCTCCTCTTGGCTAGATAAAGACCTGTCAGTGTTACTTTGCAATCCTTGGGCAGTTTGATTAATGGTGAAAAGCTCAAGCAAGATCGACTACTGTTTTTTTTTTTTTTTTTTTTGTTACAAGGGCTGTCAGCGTAGCTGGGCCATCAACCAAACGCAACAATATGGGAAAGGTTGGCGATGGAAGAAGAAGGAAAAAAAAAAAAAAAAAAAGGGGGGGGGGTGGAGGTTGGAGTAGGAGAGCAAGACACGGAGGCGAAGGAGGATGGGCCCCCCCCCCCCCCCCCCGCGAGTGTCCAAATCATATTAGCCTTATGACTAAATATAAATGACTTCGGGGGCTATCAGCCTTCTGTCATGGGGGTTGGCGGGCGAAAGAGGGAGGGGGTGGAGGTGGAAAGAGGGGGGGGGAGGAACTGGCACATCGTAATAACAAAACCCAAATAATAAATCATTGTTGAAAGGACAAGCCTGATAATATTTTTTTTCTTTTTTCCGCCGCGGTCTTCTGCCACGCTTTTTCAGAAAGGGTGCCGCGTTTTGGGAAGAAGGGGGGGTGGTTGGCTTTTGATTCAGTTGGAGCAAGTTATTAATCTGTCAGTCACCCCTTTTCACTCGTCTCTTGCTCATAACACCCCCCCCCCCTTTTCCTTGCCCGTCAGGATGAGCATGGCGCCGCAATATAGGAGGGCATTATTGGTAATGGTTGTATTAGGATATTGTCAGGGGATAAAATAAATCGCCATTTATACGTTATAGCTTTGGACTCCACTGGATATATAGGAAGAAATGGAATAGTGAAAGGTCCAGGAACGCACCCAGAAATGCGCATTTCTGAAAACACGCCAAAACATGCATTGCGCCTACGGTGCTAATACTTCCTAATTGCACTCCATGCGCAGTTTGGAGACACGCGTTTCGTTAGCACAACGAAACGCGCCAAAACACCCATGGCGCCACAATATAGGAGAGCGTTATTGGTAATGGTTGTATTAGGATATTGGCAGGGGATAAAATAATCCGCCATTTATACTTTATAGCTTTGGACTCCACTGGATATATAGGAAGAAATGGAATAGTGAAAGGTTTAGGAATGCACGCAGAAATGCGCATTCCTGAAAACACGCCAAATCATGCATTGTTAATACTTATTAATTGCACCCCATGCGCAGTTAGGAGACACGCGTTTCGTAGCACAACGAAACGCGCCAAACCACCCATGGCGCCACAATATAAATATAGGAGGGCATTACTGGTAATGGTTGTATTAGGATATTATCAGGGGATAAAATAATCCGCCATTTATACGTTATTCCTATATATCCAGTGGAATCCAAAGCTATAAAGTATAAATGGCAGATTTTTTTTATCCCCTGGCAATATCCTAATACAACCATTTACCAATAATGCCCTCCTATACTGTGGCGCCATGGGCGTTTTGGCGCGTCTCCTAACTGCGCATGGGGTGCAATGAAGATGTAATGGCACTGCAGAAGCAATGTGTGTTTTGGCGCGTTTTTGGGAACGCATGTTTCTGTGTGCATTTCTGGAACACGCAGGTGCAAAAGGACCTTCCACTGTTTCATTTATTCCTATGTATCCAGTGGAGTCCAAAGCTATAAATGGAATAGTTAAAGGTTCTTTCGCGCCTGATCGCCTTAAGTGTTGGCGATCAGTGGGGAGTTCCCCCTTATATGTTGGCGATCAGTGGGGAGTTCCCCCTTAAATATTGGCGATTAGTGGTGAGTGCCCCTTAAATGTTGGTGATCAGTGGTGAGCGCCCCTTGAAATGTTGGTGATCAGTGGTGAGTACCCCTTGAAATGTTGGTGACCAGTGGTGATTGGCCCTCTTAAATATTGGCGATCAGTGGTGAGTGCCTCCTTAAATATTGGTGATCAGTGGTGAGTGCCCCTTTAAATGTTGGTGATCAGTTGTAAGAGCCCCTTAAAAATGTTAATGATTGTGGTGAGTGCCCCTTAAATGTATTTGATCAGTGGTGAGTGTCCCTTAAATGTTGGCGATCAGGGGTGAGTGCCCCCTTAAATGTTGGCGATCAGTGGTGAGTACCCCTTAAATGTTGGCGATCAGTGGTGAGTACTACTTAAATGTTGGCGATCAGTGGTGAGTACCCCTTAAATGTTGGAGATTAGTAGTGAGTCCCTGCTAAATATTGCCGATCAGTGGTGAGTTCCCCCTTAAATATTGGTGACTAGTGGTGAGTGCCCCCCTAAATGCTGGTGATTAGTGGCGAGTGCCTCTTGAAATGTTGGTGATCAGTGATGACTGTACCCTTTAATGTTGGCGATCAGTGGTGAGTGCCCCTTAAATATTGGTGATTAATGGTGAGTGCCCCCCTAAATGCTGGTGATTAGTGGCGAGTGCCTCTTGAAATGTTGGTGATTAGTGGTGAGTGCCCCCTTAAATGTTGGCGATCTGTGGTGAGTGCCCCTTGAAATATTGGTGATCAGTGGTGATTGGCCCCCATAAATATTGGTGATCAGTGGTGAGTGCCCCTTGAAATGTTGATGATTAGTGGTGAGTGCCCCTTAAATGTATTTGATCAGTGGTGAGTGCCCCTTGAATGTTGGCAATCAGTGGCAGGTGCCCCCTTAAATGTTGCAGATCAGTGGTGAGTGCCCTCTTAAATGCTGGCGATCAGTGGTGAATGTCCCTTGAAATGTTGGTGATCAGTGGTGAGTGCCCTCTTAAATTGTGGCGATCAGTGGTGAGTGCCACCTTAAATGTTGATGATCAGTGGTGAGTGCCCCCTTAAATGTTGGTGATCAGTGGTGAGTACCCCTTAAATATTGGCGATCAGTGGTGAACCCCCCCTTATATTTTGGCAATCATTGGTGAGTCCCCCCTTAAATATTGGTGATTAGTGGTGAATGCCCTCTTATATGTAGGCGATTAGTGGTGAGTACCTCTTAAAGGTTGCTGATCAGTGCTGAGTGCCCTCTTAAATGTTGGTGATTAGTGGTGAGTGGCCCCCTAAATGCTGGCGGTCAGTGGTGAGTGCCCCTTGAAATGTTGGTGATCAGCCCCCTTAAATATTGGCGATCAGTGGTGAGTACCTCCTTAAATGTTGGTGATCAGCCCCCTTAAATATTGGCGATCAGTGGTGAGTACCTCCTTAAATGTTGATGATCAGTGGTGAGTGCCCCTTAAAAATGTTGATGATTGTGGTGAGTGCCACTTAAATGCATTTGATCAGTGATGAGTGTCCCTTAAATGTTGATGATCAGTGGTGATTGCCCCTTAAATGTTGGCGATCAGTGGTGGTTGGCCCCCTTAAATATTGCCGATCAGTGGTGAGTGACCCTTAAATGTTGATGATCAGTGGTGATTGCCCCTTAAATGTTGGCGATCAGTGGTGGTTGGCCCCCTTAAATATTGCCGATCAGTGGTGATTAACCCTTAAATGTTGGCGAGCAGTGATGAGTGCCCCCTTAAATGTTGGCAATCAGTGGTGAGTGCCCCCTTTATATATTGGCGATCAATGGTGAGTGCCCCTTGAAATGTTAACGATTAGTGGTGAGTGCCCCTTAAATATTGACAATCAGTGGCTGGTGCCCCCTTAAATGTTGGCGATCAGTGGTGAGTGCCCCTTAAATGTTGATGATCAGTGGTGAGTGCCCCCTAAATGTTGGTGATCAATGGTGAGTGCCCCCTTAAATACTGGCAATCAGTGGCGGGTGCCTCCCTAAATGTTGATGATCAGTGGTGAGTGTCCCCTTAAATGGTAGCGATCAGTAGTAAGTGCCCCTTAAACGTTGACGATCAGTGGTGAGTACCCCTTAAATGTTGGCGATCAGTGGTGAGTGCCCCCTTAAATGTTGGCGATCAGTGGTGAGTGCCCCCTTAAATGTTGGTGATCAGTGGTGAGTGCCCCCTTAAGTGTTGGCGATCAGTGGTGAGTGCCCCTTAAAAATTGGCTATCATTGGTGAATGCCCTCTTAAATGTTGGCGATCAGTGGTGAGTGCCCCTTAAGTGTTGGTGATTAGTGCCGAGTATCCCCTTATATGTTGGTGATTAATGGTGAGTGGCCCCCTTAAATGTTGGCGATCAGTGGTGAGTGCCCCTTGAAATTTTGGTGATCAGTGGTGAGTACCCCTTAAATTTTGGCGATCAGTGGTGAGTGCCCCTTAAAAATTGTCGATCAATGATGAATGCCCTCTTAAATGTTGGCGATCAGTGGTGAGTGCCCCTTGAAATTTTGGCGATCAGTGGTGAGTGCCCCTTAAGTGTTGGTGATTAGTGCCAAGTTTCCCCATACATGTTGGTGATCAGTGGTGAGTGGCCCCCTTAAATGTTGGCGATCAGTGGTGAGTGCCCCTTGAAATTTTGGTGATCAGTGGTGAGTACCCCTTAAATTTTGGCGATCAGTGGTGAGTGCCCCTTAAGTGTTGGTGATTAGTGCCAAGTTTCCCCATACATGTTGGTGATCAGTGGTGAGTGGCCCCCTTAAATGTTGGCGATCAGTGGTGAGTGCCCCTTGAAATTTTGGTGATCAGTGGTGAGTACCCCTTAAATTTTGGCGATCAGAGGTGAGTGCCCCTTAAAAATTGGCGATCAATGATGAATGCCCTCTTAAATGTTGGCGATCAGTGGTGAGTGCCCCTTAAGTGTTGGTGATTAGTGCCAAGTTTCCCCATACATGTTGGTGATCAGTGGTGAGTGCCCCCTTAAATATTGGCAATCAGTAGCGGGTGCCCCTTAAATGTTGGCAATCAGTGGCGAGTGCCCCTTAAATGTTGATGATCAGTGGTGAGTACCCCTTAAATGTTGGCGATCAGTGGTGAGTGCCCCCTTAAATGTTGGTGATCAGTGGTGAGTGTCCCTTAAATGTTGGCAATCAGTGGTGAGTGCCCCTTGAATGTTGGCGATCAGTGGTGAGTGCCCCTTAAATGTTGGTGATCAGTGGTGAGTGCCCCTTAAATGTTGATGATCAGTGGTGAGTGCCCCTTAAATGTTGATGATCAGTGGTGAGTGTCCCTTAAATGTTGGCAATCAGTGGCGGGTGCCCCCTTAAATGTTGGCGATCAGTGGCGAGTGCCCCCTTAAATGTTGATGATCAGTGGTGAATTCCCACTTAAATGTTGGCGATCAGTGGTGAGTGCCCCTTAAATGTTGGGGATCAGTGGTGAGTGCCCCTTAAATGTTGGGGATCAGTGGTGAGAGCCCCTTAAATGTTGGGGATCAGTGGTGAGTGCCCTCTTAAATATTGGCGATCAGTGGTGAGTGCCTTCTTAAATATTAGTGATCAGTGGTGAGTGCCCCTTTAAATGTTGGTGATCAATTGTGAGAGCCCCTTACAAATGTTAATGATTGTGGTTAGTACCCCTTAAATGTATTTGATCAGTGGTGAGTGTCCCTTAAATGTTGGCGATCAGGGGTGAGTGCCCCTTAAATGTTGGCGATCAGTGGTGAGTACCCCTTAAATGTTGGCGATCACTTGTGAGTGCCCCTTAAATGTTGGAGATTAGTAGTGAGTCCCTGCTAAATATTGCCGATCAGTGGTGAGTCCCCCCTTAAATATTGGTGACTAGTGATGAGTGCCCCCTTATATGTTGGTGATCAGTGATGACTGTACCCTTTAATGTTGGCGATCAGTGGTGAGTGCCCCTTAAATATTGGTGATTAATGGTGAGTGCCCCCTTAAATGCTGGTGATTAGTGGCGAGTGCCTCTTGAAATATTGGTGATCAGTGGTGATTGGCCCCCTTAAATATTGGTGATCAGTGGTGAGTGCCACCTTAAATGTTGATGATCAGTGGTTAGTGCCCTCTTAAATGGTGATCAGTGGTGGCGATCACTTGTGAGTGCCCCTTAAATGTTGGAGATTAGTAGTGAGTCCCTGCTAAATATTGCCGATCAGTGGTGAGTTCCCCCTTAAATATTGGTGACTAGTGGTGAGTGCCCCCTTAAATATTGGGGATCAGTGGTGAATTCCCCCTTATATTTTGGCAATCATTGGTGAGTCCCCCCTTACATATTGGTGATTAGTGGTGAATGTCCCCTTATATGTTGGCGATTAGTGGTGAGTACCCCTTAAATGTTGGCGATCAGTGGTGGTTGGCCCCCTTAAATATTGCCGATCAGTGGTGATTATCCCTTAAATGTTGGCAATCAGTGGTGAGTGCCCCCTTATATATTGGCCCCTTGAAATGTTAATGATTAGTGGTGAGTGCCCCTTAAACGTATATGATCAGTTGTGAGTGCCCTCTTAAATGTTGGCAATCAGTGGTGAATGTCCCTTGAAATGTTGGTGATCAATGGTGATTGGCCGCTTAAATATTGGCAATCAGGGGTGAGTGCCCTCTTAAATTGTGGCGATCATTGGTGAGTACCCCTTAATTGTTGGCGATCAGTGGTGAATCCCCCCTTATATTTTGGCGATCAGTAGTGAGTCACCCCTTAAATATTGGTGATTAGCGGTGAATGCCCCCTTATATGTTGGCGATTAGTGGTGAGTACCTCTTAAATGTTGCTGATCAGTGCTGAGTGCCCTCTTAAATATTGGCAATCAGTGGTGAGTACCCCTTAAATGTTGGCGATCAGTGGTGAGTGCCCCCTTAAATGTTGCCGGTCAGTTGTGAATGCCCCCTTAAATGTTGGCGATCAGTGGTGAGTGCCCTCTTAAATGTTGGTGATCAGTGGTGAGTGCCCCTTAAATATTGGCGATCAGTGGTGAGTGCTCCTCAAATGTATTTGATTAGTGGTGAGCACCCCTTAAATGTTGATGATCAGTGGTGATTGGCCCTCTTAAATATTAGCAATCAGTGGTGAGTGCCCCTTAAATGTTGGCGATCAGTGGTGAGTGCCCTCTTAAATGTTGGCGATCAGTGGTGTGTACCCCTTAAATGTTGGCCATTAGTGGTGATTGGCCCTCTTAAATATTAGCAATCAGTGGTGAGTGCCCCTTAAATGTTGGTGTTCAGTGCAGAGTGCCCCTTAAATGTTGGTGATTAGAGGTGAGTGCCCCATAACTGTTGGTGGTCATTGGTGTTTTAACGACATATCATTGATGGTCAGTGTGCCCCCTTTTTGGTCAATACGCCCTCTGTGTGCCCCTTTTCTGCTCAGTGTTTCATTGGTGCTCAGTGAGGGCAGCGTCGCTTACAAAGGATCGGTGACAGAGAAGGAAGGAAAGTGTTTGTTTATATGCTTTTGTTTACATTTGTGGTCGCTATGATTGTTCATTAAGGCGATCACAAGGCACAGAGCCACTCTGCTTGGCTCTGTGCATTTTTGCCTGTGATCTGGGCTTTCCGATGACAGCTCAATCACAAGACATTGTGCACACAAACAGTAAACAGAGCACAGTTTTTGAACGGTGCTCCAAAAATGCTCATTCACCTCTTCTGTTTGTTTTGTTTTTTTAGTATATGGTTATATTAACCACTTGCTTACTGGGCACTTATACCCCCTTCTTGCCCAGACCAATTTTCAGCTTTCAGCGCTGTCACTCTTTGAACGACAATTGCACAGTCATGCTACTGTTTGCCCAAATGAAATTTTTATCATTTTTTTCACACAGATAGAGCTTTCTTTTGGTGGTATTTAATTGCTGCTGGGTTTTTTATTTTTTGCTAAATAAAACAAAAAAGGACCGAAAATTTAGAAAAAACAAAAAACAAAACTGTTTCATAGTTTGTTATAAAATTTTGAAAACAGGTCATTTTTCTCCTTCACTGATGTGCGTTGATGAGGCTGCACTGATGGGCACTGATAGACCACACTGATGCGCACTGATAGGCGGCACTGATGGGCACTGATGAGGTGGCACTGATAGGCAGCACTGATCTGTGGCACTGATTATGAGATACTGATGGGCATTGAGCGGCAGCACTGGTGGGCATTGATGGGTGGCACTAGGGGCACTGGTCAGGGGCGTAACTAGAAATAGCAGGGCCCCATAGCAAAACGTTGTATGGGGCCCCCCTGCAAACAGCCCCCCCCAGCTGCCCTAGTGTCAATGCAGCGTGACCTGTGCCCCATACAGCGTGACCTGTGCCCAATACAGCCTGGTCTGCCTGTGCCCCATACAGCTCCACCTATGTAGAGGAAGAGGCAAGCCACCCGGATCAGCAGAGAGCGGGATTGCCCGCTGTAATAGCTTTCCTTTGAATTTCCTGTCTTCCCGGGGCTCATCGTCACATAGCCCCACCTCTTGGCCCGACGCCTTTGATGACGTCACATGTCCCGCATCAGATCGGCGTTCTGTCTATCAAAGGCACCAGGCTAAAAGGTGGAGCTATGTGACGTGAGCCCCGGGAACACTGGAAGTTCTAATGAAAGCTCTTACATCGGGCAATTCAGCTCTTTGCTGATACGGACAGCTCACCTCTTCCTCTCCTCTCTCTTCCTCTGGCTGGGAGACTGTGCCGGCGGTGCTCTTATCCTCACTGGGCCCCACTCAGCTGCCGGCCCCATAGCGCCCGCATGGGTCGCTATGGTGGTAGTTACGCCCCTGGCACTGGTAGGTGGTACTGGTAGGTGGTACTGATAGGTGGCACAGTGGGTACTGGCAGCTGACACTGGTGGCACAGAAAATGCAGCCGTGGCTTTCTATGTGAGGAACTGGTGTCCCTCTGACAGAAGCCGGTGATCGGCTTTTTTTCCCCTCACGCTGACAGCGTGAGGGAAAAAAAATACAGATTACCGATCTTCCGTTTACATCACGTGATTAGCTGTCATTGGCTGACAGCTGATCACGTGGTAAGGGGCCGAAATCGACCCCTTACTCCGATCTGTGATCAGCCGAGTCTCATAGACTCGGTGATCACCAAATGCGCCGCACACGACCGGCAGGGTCCCGCAGATAGTGCTTGCTCAGGAGGACGTCCATGGACGCCCTCCCGGCAATTAAGGCCCCGCGCCGCAGCCATCTTTCGGCTATAGCGCGGGCGGCAAGTAGTTAAGGTGATTAAATAAAATGTGGCGTGTGTTTCTGTGCCATTCACGTGATCCGGGTGCAGTGGGATTGCAGCCCATTCGCCACACCGCACCAAAGTCGCAACTGCAGTGCGTTTTTGAACGTGGGTTTCCCGTATTGTTTTCTGGTGTGGCCGGGCCCTAAATATGGTGTACGGTTCCACTTTAAGTCGCCATCATGCCCGGTGTACCCCCCACCCCCGTGTTCAGAGGAAATTTCCAGCCCCTGGATCTGGCACCCTCCATCCATCATCTTCGGCTGAGCCAGGCTGTCCGGCAGGAAAACCTTTCCGCTGGGCGACAGCAGTAAATATGATTTAGGGTTGTCGGGGAGGAGGGAGGTTGTCACCGGCGGAGTATTAATGCCAGGCTGTAAATATATTCTGTAATAGAAAACTTCAGCACAAACTGTGGAGGTCACAGAGGGCCGGCTGACTGATACTGTATATTCTCTGCTTTATGGGGGATCTCAATCCAGCTCCAGCCGCCCTTGTCCTGACAGCGGAGGATGGATGAGGTGAAGGTGGCTGGAAGCCTCACAGCTGCCTTTACAGAGAAGACATCCTCTACTTTCCATTATAAGAAGAGTTTTCCTTATTTTGGTACACAGTTTTGTTTTCATCATGGCATTTTATACACAGATTTCTAGGTGCTCCCTCTAGTGGCCATCTGTAGGTCAGGCAGTGCAGCCTGTATCCTCGAAGAAGCTGCAAGGAAATTGCTGCAGCCTGGGTTCACACTGGAACACCGCATGGGATTTGCACAGGACATTTTGTATGGCTCAAATCGCATCGCATCGCATCGCATCGCATCCAAACCAAAATGGTGCAGGACCCTTTTTTTTTTCCCCACCCATGTGATGCAATTCTTTTTAACTTTTACATTTTTATTATTTTTGACAAAATACATTCCAATTTAAATGAATTACAATTAATTGGTATTGCTTATCATATTGCATAGAACAGATAATAACAAAAATTGGGGAATGAATCATGTGATGCAATTCTGACAATCGCACTGCGTTTTGCGATCTCTTTAGGGGTCCCATTAATCTAACCTTGGCAACAGATCGCAAGGACAAAGTGCGGTTGTAATGCAGTGCGATGAGATGCGGGGAAATGCGGCGAATCTTGTGCGTTTCCCGCATCGGTGTGAACCGGGGCTCAAGCTGAAGTTTAATCTGCTTGTATTTTGCCTTCTGTAGTTCCTCCCTCCCCCATCATCAATATTCTAATAGAATGTTTCCATTTTCATTGCACACCTAATTTTGGATCACTGGGTCTCTATCGGGGAGCGCAGATAAGGGGAAGAAATAAAAGCTGATCATTGTTAAGCACCCCTGTCAGTGGTAAATAGTTTGTCTCATCCATGTAAACTGATACATCTATAGGAGAGCTTGTGCTTTTAAAAAACAACAGACTTCCTCACCCGCATTCTCGGAGGGGGCAAACCGTTTTTTTCTGGTTGGTTAATCAGGACCAGTTCAATTTGGAAGCCGACCATTAATTCCTCTCTACAGTATATAGGGAATAAGGATGAGCTTCGAGTTCGAGTCGAACCCATGTTCGACTCAAACATCGCCTTTTCGGTTGTTTGTCGAATTGCGAACGTTATGGGCCGTTCGCGCCAAATTCGAGTGGCGCGTCATGGCCCATAATTCACTGCGGCATCACAGTGCATTGCTGGTTGATGATTGGCCAAGCATGCACTATGACCCGCATGCTTGGCCAATCACAGCGCCGTCTGTACAGAGAGCCGTAATTGGCCAAAGCCACGGTGGCTTTGGCCAATTATGGCTCAGGGGGTTTAGTACACGCCCCACACTATATAAGGCCGCCTGCGTGGCGGCCTTGTGTAGTGTGTTGCGGCGGTGGAGCGAGAGATAGACAGAGATACAGTGTCATTTGATTTAAGTTAGATAGAGTAGGCAGGCGAGTCAGTTAGCTGCACTTACAGTATATTGTGTATATATACTGTATATATGCATCCTAGGCATTGTGTGTGTGTATATATATATATATATATATATATATATACATACACACTGTATTCAGTTTAGCTAGATCTGTTCCTGTTATTCTCTTCCTAATATACTGACAGGCAGCCAGGTGTTTTTACAGTATTTACAGTTAGTGTATTGTGTCCTTTGCACAGTGTGCACCTAAAGCTACCTGAAGACAATTGCTGGTGTTCTTCTAAGCCTATTAATACCACAGGCAGGCAGCTGCAGTATTTACAGTTAGTGTGTCCTCTGCACAGTGTGCACCTAAAGCTACCTGAAGACAATTGCTGGTGTTCTTCTGATCCTATTAATACCACAGGCAGGCAGCTGCAGTATTTACAGTTAGTGTACTGTGTCCTCTGCACAGTGTGCACCTAAAGCTACCTGAAGACAATTGCTGGTGTTCTTCTGATCCTATTAATACCACAGGCAGGCAGCTGCAGTATTTACAGTTAGTGTACTGTGTCCTCTGCACAGTGTGCACCTAAAGCTACCTGAAGACAATTGCTGGTGTTCTTCTGATCCTATTAATACCACAGGCAGGCAGCTGCAGTATTTACAGTTAGTGTACTGTGTCCTTTGCACAGTGTGCACCTAAAGCTACCTGGAGACAATTGCTGGTGTTCTCATACTAATAATACTACAGGCAGGCAGTTGATTCTGCTAGCTGAAGTATAATCAGTATATATATACATCCCAGCTTTGTGCAGCTACATCTCACTGCAGGCCATTAGTATGTCTGGAAGGCCAACAAGGAGAGGCAGACAGTCACAAGCCAATAAAACAGGGCAAGCAGGCTCTGTGTCTAGAGGCAACAGTGCTGGTCGTGGACACGGTGCATACTCATCAGCACGCGGCCATGGGACACACTTGTCCATTTTTTCGGCAGCTGGCCGTGTTGAGCCGCAACATGCCGAAGACTTGGTAGAGTGGATGACCAAGCCGTCCTCATCCTCTCTCACCCAGGCTCAGGGTACTTTGTCTGGCAAAGTAGCTGCCAATGTGGCCTCTTCCCTCGGCTCAATGGCATCAGTCACTCCTTCCCTAGCCCCACCATGTCCTCCTGAGGAGTCCCCCGAACTGTTTGACCACAGTGCTGGGTACATCCTCCAGGAGGATGCCCAGCGTTTTGAAGGCCCTGATGATGGTACCCAGCTAGAGGAAGGCAGTAACGTGAGCCCAGAGAGAGGGGGTGCCCAAGAAGGACAGCAATCTCGCAGTCATGTTCCTCCTGCTGCAGCATACTGTCAGGTTTGCTCCAGTGATGAGGAGGGAGGGGATGATGAGGAAGTCACTGACTCCACATGGGTGCCTGATAGGAGAGTGCAGTGGCTGCACATGGAGCTTGTTTTTTTTTCCCCACGCCAGTGAGCCATGATCAGGGATGCATGCACTGTCCTGTCATCATTTGAGGAGGCCACGAGGATGGTGAGCAGTGACAGTGCATGCATCAGTGACACTGTCCCTCTTGTCCACCTGTTGGAGCACACGCTGTGTGGAATAAAGGACAGGGTACTTGAGGCAGAACAGAGGCAGGAAGAGGAGGACTTCCTTACCTCTCAAGGTCCCCTTTATCCAGACAGTGTTCCTACGTGCCTGCCGATCACACAGGAAGAGGAGGAGGATTGTTCCAGCATGGAGGTGGAGCCTAGCACTCAGCATCAGCAGCAGTCTTCAAGGGATCATTTACAGTCCAAAGAAACCCATGGACTTGTACGTGGCTGGGAGGAAGTGGCTGTGGATCATGTCGTCCTTAGTGACCCAGAGGACTCCGGACCGAATGCCTCAACAAACCTACGCTGCATGGCCCTTACTGATCCTGCAAAGCCTGCGGAAGGATCCTCGTATTCATGGTATTAAGGAGAGGGATTATTACTGGCTGGCAACCCTCCTTGATCCACGTTAGAAGGGTAAGGTTGCGGACCTTATCTTGCCGTCGCAGAGGGAGCAGAGAATGAAACATCTTCGGGAGGCCTTGCAGAAAGGTTTGTGCAACGCGTTTGCAGAGCCTGGGAGGTTACAATTTCCTGGTCCTCCTGAACAAAGTGTTGCTGAGGCTTTGTTCAGTCACAGAAGGAGCGGTGGAGAAGGTGGCCGTCTGACCGATGTGTTCAGACAATTTTTTAGTCCGCAGCCCCAAGGTATGATCGGTTCCAGCAACCATCGCCAGCGTCTGTTTTACATGGTGCAGGAATACCTAGGGGCAAGATCAGACTTGGACATCTTTCCCATTGAAAATCCTCTGGATTACTGGGTCTTGAGGATGGATCACTGGCCAGAGCTTGCACAGTATGCAATTGAGCTACTGGCCTGTCCTGCATCCAGCATTCTTTCAGAATGCACATTCAGTGCTGCTGGAGGCTTTGTAACCGATCACAGGGTGCGTCTGTCCATCGACTCGGTCGATCGACTGACCTTCATAAAAATGAATCAGTCTTGGATGACCACCAGCTACCAAGCACCTGATGCTGATGTAACCGAATAATTTTTTTTGAAATGTAGATCCCTTCAAGACTGCCTAGGCTGATGCTGAGTGACTATCCTGTTATGCTGGGTGACTATCCTCTTCCTCCTCAATGATCATGCTGATAGCTTGTAAGAACATTTACGGTTCTGGGTGCCGTCACCAGTGGCTAAGGCCCAATTTTTCAGCCCTTGTTTAACAGGGGCGTGTAATTACAATTTTTGCTGCAATATTTTGCAGGAGGGTTCGTTGCTGCGCTCAACTACAGTATCTGTGAGGGGTTGCAGTGTTGTGGCACCAGCACCAGTGCCTAAGGCCCAATTTTTTATCCCCTGTTTAACAGGGGCGTGTAATTATAATTTTTGATGCAATACTTTTCAGCAGGGCTTATTCCTGTGCTTCAACTAGAGTGTTTGTGAGGGGTTGCAGTGTTGTGGCACCAGTGCCTAAGGCCCAATTTTTCTACCACTGTTCAACAATGGCATGTAATTACAATTCTTGATATAATAGTTCACAGCAGGGCATTCCAGCGCCCACCAAGAGTAACTGTGAGGGCCTACAGTGTTGTGGCAACACCAACACCTAAGGCCCCAATTTCTGCAGAGTATATAGGGCAGGACCCTACTTTCAAACATCCAACTTACAAATGACTCCTACTTGCAAACGGAAGGAGACAACAGGAAGTGAGATGAAACCTACCCCTGGGAAGGGAAATTCTCTTCTGTAAGAGTTAATATGGGAAAAACATGTCTCCTCTCCACTGATACTTTATCACAAATCCTTGTTTCACTAAAAACCCCAAATTTTCAAAAAAACATTTGTCATTGAGACAAAAAGTGGGATGAAATCTTCTGAAGAGGAGCACAGACAGCAAAACAAATGTCACAGGGGCGATAACCCTTCCCTAAGTTTTCCAAAAAGCTTAAAAATAGATTTTTTGGCTGGAGCTACACTTTAAAAATGTACCAGTTCAAAATTACAGATTCTACTCAACAACAAACCTACAGTCCCTGTCTTGTTTGCAACGCCTGTATACTGCTGTTCAGAGTATATAGGGCCTGGGGGCCCCACGCCCTTCCTTTTTTTAAATTGGGTGCGGGGTTCCCCTTAATATCCATACAAGACCCGAAGGGGCTGGTAATGGGCTGGGGGTACCCATGCCATTTTTCTCAATGATTTTCATTCATATTGCCGGGGCCCGACATTACATTACATTAAAGCCGCAAGCAGTTTTCCTTTAGAAATGACATTTGGTGCAGGGACAGTTCTAAACACGGGAAACACGCACCACTTCACAGGCATACTATAGACACCCCCCAGATACGATATTTAAAGGAATATTTCACTTTTTTTTCACTTTAAGCATCATTAAAATCACTGCTCTAAAAAAAAACGGCCGTTTTTAAAACTTTTTTTGCATTGATACATGTCCCCTGCAGCAGGACCCGGGTCCCCAAACCCTTTTTAGGACAATAACTTGCATATTAGCCTTTAAAATTAGCACTTTTCATTTTGAACGTTCAAGTCCCATAGACTTTAACGGGGTTCTAAAGTTTGCGCGAACTTCCGGTCGCAGGTTCTGGTGCGAACCGAACCAGGGGGTGTTCGGCTCATCCCTAATAGGGAAACTATTATGGAATTCGGTTCAGGATTAAATATTTGTATTTTCCATTGCAGTAACACTGAGGTTTCCAAAAATCACGCCTGCATGACATTCAATTCCAAAGGCACTTCCATTTTTTGATGATGTATTATATAGCCATAAACTTTGCAACATTTTACTCCTGAGGCATCAGTGCCCTCTAGTGGTCAAACAGAAATTTGCATTCATGTACAGTACACTAACTCAACAGACTGTCGACAACTTTTAATTATACAGCTATAAAATTGCTTGGTAATACAAATTGCTAATCAGCCAATCACATGGAAGCAACTCAATTAATTTAGGCATCTAGTTGTGGTGATGACGACTTGCTGAAGTTCAAACTGAGCATCAGAATGGGGAAGGAAGGGGATTTAAGTGACTTTGAACGTGGCATGGTTGTTGGTGACAGACGGGCTGGTCTGAGTACTTCAAAAACTGCTGATCTACTTGGATTTTCATGCACAACCATCTCTTGGGTTTACAGAGAACGGTCCGAAAAAAGAGAAACTATCCAGTGAGCGGCAGTTGTGTGGAGGAAAAACGGAAAATTGTTATCAATACTCACCGTAATTTTCCTTTCCTGGTCCGTCCTCACGTCAGCACGCTATGGGTTAACTGTTCCTCATTAACCCTCAGGACCACCTTCTTCCAACGTTATAAATTCCTGTCCTGCCCTCCCCCTCGTGTTCTTTTGTAGTGGCGACAGGCCACTTAGGGAGGGAAGCAAAGTTGTGTTGACGTGAGGATGGACTAGGAAAGGAAAATTACGGCAAGTATAACAATTTTCCGTTTTTCTGGTCGTCCTCCCATCAGCACACTATGGGATATACCAAAGCCAATATAGGGAGGGAAAAGACAACAAAGACTCTTCTAATTTCATGCTACACCACACTTTTAATTAATGAATTAGACCAGTGTTTCTCAACTCCAGTCCTCAAGGCGCACCAATGGGTCATGTTTTCAGGATTTCCCTCAGGTTCAAACAACTGTGGTAATTACTAAGGCAGTGAAACGGATTAAATCCCTTGTGCAAAATAATGGTAAGCCTGAAAACATGACCTGTTGGGGCGCCTTGAGGACTGGAGTTGAGAAACACTGAATTAGACAAAGATCAGATCTTTCGAAGACTCGGCCAAATAGGCTGCTGTCAGGTTGAGTTCCTCCAGAGCATCAAAAACTTTAGCTGCTTCCACTCCAGCCCTCAATGCCATTTCCACATTTAAAACCCAGACTTTTAGGGCTCTTGAGATTGATGTTAGGGCTTTGGATGGGCGACAGGCTGCTCCTGCAACCGCATATATTCTTTTAAGATCAGCGTCTGTCTTTCTATCCATGGGATCTCTAAATGTGGTGGAATCCTCCATCGCGAGGGAGACATGCCTTGCAAGGCGTTGTAGGGCTGCATCTATCATCAGTGGTGCCGATTCCCAAAAAGAGGCATCTGATGGGTTAAAGGGATAGAGTTTATTAAAGCGATTTTGGATTCTCGGTTTCTCCCATTCATCCTCCATTATTTCCCGGATTTCCTCCGTAAATGGGAAGGATGGCCCTTGCTTCCTTAAATTAGGAAAAAAAAATCTCTTAACCTTCTCTGGAGGTTTTGAGTCCTGATCCCATTCTATGGCCTCCTTTATGGCCGTAACATATGGCTCAATCAGATGATAGTTGAACAAATGCTCGGGCATGTCCTCAGTCTCTGATGAGGAGCCTGATAAGATCTCACAGATCCTTGATGATCTTTGGCCTTGATCTGTGGAGGTACCTGGTTTAGGTTTAGGTTGTTCAAATAAGCTTTGACCAAAAAAAAACTGGAAGCTGATTGGTTTCTGTGCAATCGCCGGTTTTAGTCAACCTCAATGTCTTACCAATGGTTTTCTTTAGAAAGCAGCCACAGCCCCAGTAGAAAAGCCTGTCCCCTGCCAGCATGCTCCAAAGGACTCTATGTGGAAGCAGTGGTCTCTGCTGAGGTCCAACATGCCCCCTGCTTAATCAGAACTAGGAGCAAGGAGCAAGAGCTTTGCCAAGGAAATATCATGCTATTGGAACCCAAATAGAGTTTGAGTATTTTAAAACAACACTCAGGTTTTTACAGACAAAAAAAAAAACAAAAAAAAAAAAAAAAAACACCTGACATATACTGTGCAAAAGTTTTAGGCAGGTGTGAAAAAATGCTGTAAATGAAGAATTCTTTCAGAAATAGAATTGTTAGTTTATTTTTATTAAATAAATAGAAAGTCAATGAACAGAAGGAGAAATCCAAATCTATATTTGATGTGTCCACCCTTTGCCTTCAAACCAGAATCAATTCTTCTAGGTACACTTGCACAGTTTTTGAAGAAGCTCGGCAGGTAGGTTGTTCCAAACATCTTGGAGAACTAAGCACAGATCTTCTGTAGATGTCGGCCTCCTCAAATCCTTGTGTCCCTTTGTGTAATCCCAGACAGATTCAATAATGGGATTGGGCCTCTGTGGGGGCCAAACCATCACTTCCAGGACTCTGTGTTCTTTACACTGAAGATAGTTCTTAATGACATTGGCCGTATGTTTGGGGTAGTTGTCCTGCTGCAGAATAAATTTGGAACCAATCACACGCCTCCCCGATGGTATGGCATGGTCAATAAGTATCTGCCTGTATTTCTCAGCATTGGGGACACCATTGATCCTGGCCAAATCTCCAAACTCTGTTTGCAGAAATGCAGCCCCAAACTTGCAAGGAACCTCCACCATGCTTCACAGTTGCCTGCAGACACTTATTGGAGTTGATTTGCTAAAGGCAAATCCACTTTGCACTACAAGTGGACTTGGAAGTGCAGCCGCTTTAGATCTGAGGGGAAGATCTGAAATGAGGGGAAGCTCTGCTGATTTTATCATCCAATCATCTACAAGCAAAAATGCTGTTTATTTATTTTCCTTGCATGTCCCCCTCAGATCTACAGCGACTGAACTTCCAAGCGCACTTCTAGTGCAAAGTGGATTTGCCTTTAGTAAATAAACCCCATTGTATCGCTCTCCAGCCCTTCCCCCAACAAACTGCCTCCTGCTACAGACAAATATTTCAAAAATTTGACTCATCGGTCCGGAGCACCTGTTGCCATTCCTGTGCACCCCAGTTCCAACGTTTTCATGAATGGTTAAGTCACTTAGCCTTGTTTCCATGTTGTAGGCTTTTTGGACACAATTCCTCCATGAAGACCACTTCTGGCCAGACTTCTCGGAACAGTAGATGGTTGTACCCGGGTCTCACTGGTTTCCACATGTTCTGTGCTGATGGCACTGCTGGACATCATTCGATGTGGAAGGGAAGTAAGCATGATGTCTTTTTCATATGCTGCAATTGTTTCCTTGGCTGACCACTGCATCTACGGTTCTCAATGTTGCCCCTTTCTTTGTGCTTCTTGAAAAGAGCTTGAACAGCACATCTTGAAACCCCAGTCTGCTCTGACATCTTTGCCTGGGAGAGACCTTGCTGATGCAGTATAACTACCTTGCGTCTTGTTGCTGTGCTCAGTCTTGCCATGGTGTATGACTTGGAACATGAAAAGGTCTTCCACAAACCTCACCTTAGTAGCAGAGTTTGGGTGTTTCTCACCCAGTTTTAGGCCTCCAACACAGCTGTTTGTTACCCCCTTCCTGACCAGAGCACTTTTTGCGATACGGCGCTTTAACTGACAATTGCGCGGTCGTGTGACACTGCACCCAAACAAAAGTGACATCCTTTTTTTTCCCCCACATATAGAGCTTTCTTTTGGTGGTATATGATAACCACTGCAGTTATTTTTTGCGCTCTAAACAAAAAAAGAGCAACAATTTTGAAAAAAAAAAAAAAATAATGTATATATATATATATATATATATATATATATATATATATATATATATATTTTTTTTTTTTTATTTTTTTATTTTTTGCTATAATAAATATCCCCCCCCAAAAAATATAACACAAAATTTCTCTCTCCGTTTAGGCCGATATGTATTCTACATATTTTTGGTAAAAAAAAAAGAAAAAATATATCGCAATAAGCGTATATTGATTTGTTTGCGCAAAAGTTATAGCGTCTACTAAATAGGGGATAGATTTATGGCATTTTTTTTATTTATTAGTAATTGGGGCGATCTTTGATTTTTAACATAACTGCGACATTATGGTAGACACATTGGACACTTTTTGGAACCATTGTCATTTATACAGCGATCAGTGCTATAAAAATGCACTGATTACTGTGTAAAATGACACTGGCAGTGAAGGGGTTAAACACTAGGGGGCGATCAAGGGGTTAAGCGTGTCCTAGGGAGGTGTTCTAACTGTAGGGGGGATGGGCTACCACTGACATGACAGCGATCACTGCTCACGATAACAGGGAGCAGTAGAACCCCGTCATATCACTAGGCAGAACAGGGAAATGCCGATCGCAGGCCCCCCCCAGCGGACATGGAGTCCCCGAGTTCCAGGGGCACCGTGTATGCGGTGCGCGCCCACAAATGCCGTGCCATTCTGCTGACGCACATCGTCGTGCGCTGGTCGGCTAGTGGTTAATGACAGTTTCAACCTTCATATGAAATTGATGACCATTAGCACCTGCTTGGTGTAATTGCTCAATTCTAGACCTGACTGTAATCCTACAAAATCCCTGACTTTGTGCAAGTGTAAGAATTGATGTCGGTTTGAAGCTACAGGGTAGGCACACCAAATATTGATTTGATTGATAGTTTTCTTCTGTTCACTCACTTTGCATTTTGTAAATCGATAAAAACAGTTAAATTATATATTTTTGAAAACATTCTTTCTTTACACATTTCTTCACACATGCCTTAAACTTTTGAACAGTACTGTACATGTTACAGGTGGGAAATATAAAAAAAAACACTCCAACTCAAAAAGAACTCATTAAGGATACACAATAGACACTTGTGGTTTTCAATAGTTTTATTGAAAAAAAATGATAATACCAACAGCTCTGCTCCAACTCTGTACAGAAGCGATAACCGGCGGGATGAGTTAAGTCTTCTAGGAGACTTTTATAGGTGCCCTTTTTGAACTCATGCTCATAATTAGGCAAAATTAAAATATATTTTTCTGAAATGAAACAAAAACAAACAAAAAATTAAGTCCTTGCACACAGTCCACAATTCTAAAAAATGGCCCGAAACTGATAAAAGGAAAAAAAAAAAAAGAAAAAAAAAAAAAAGTGGGGCATTTGGTGAATGGACACCAACTGGGTGACGCGCCTGACACTCTCTGAAGTCCTTGGAATATGATCTTTTAAAACAGTTGTTCCAAGTCACGTGATCAGCGCACATCCTGCTCGGAGGACTGGCCATGTGGAGGGATGGTCTTTTGTTTTAGAAGAGAAGAGCGCCCATGCTTCCCACTTCGCTCTGCTCTTTGACAAAGATCTCAAAGTATTGGTAGATGATGGTGACGGCCAGCAAAATTCCCGTACCAGAGCCGATGGCACCCAAGAAGTCTGCCAGGACAGAGAGGGCGCCGATGCAGAGACCACCGAACGCAGCAGCTGTTGGGATGTACCTAAAGAAGAAAAACAAAAGTTGGTTAAAATGAACGCAGACTGCAAATATCTGGAAGTGAAACCTTCAAATGGACACTGGTCTAAATTAAAACACTGTCATAATTTTTTTCAAGACACAGCTGTTTAAAACTTCCCCCTATTTGCTTCTTTTTTTCAGGGTCTGAAAATGGAACAACTTGCCCATTTGTTTAGATCCCCTGAGCAATTTATTGTGTGCATCAGTCATGCAATACAGTAGAACTATAGGCAAAACTTTATTTTGAATACAGTAAGGGTGGATATTAGATTTTTTTTTCCGCCATCTGTGTCCCATTTGGGAGATTTCCCTTCACTTCCTGTCCCCTAGCCAAACAGGAAGTGAGAGGAAATCCCTGCCAATTAACCACTTGCCTACTGGGAACTTTTGCTCACTCCCTGCCCAGGCCAATTTTCATCTTTCAGCGCTGTCACACTTTGAATGACAATTGCGCGGTCATACCACACTGTACCCAGATGACAATTTTTTTTTTTCACACAAATAGACCTCTTTTGGTGGTATTTATTCATTATGGGTTTATTTATTATTTGCTAAATGAAAAAAAAAAAAAAAAGACCAAAAAAGAGATTTGTTATAAAATCTTTCAAACGGGTAATTTTTCTCCTTTATCAATGTCACCTCATCAGCAAACATTAGTGATCAGTGCCGATGCCACTTTAACACAAGCCGATTATCAGCTCTCCTCATGCTGTCAGCGTGAAAAAAAAAAGCCGATAACTGGCCTGTGTTTACTTCCGTGATCAGCTGTCGATGGGCACAGCTGATCACATGGTAAAGGGCCACCGGGTCCGAAGGGGTCACATGGGCAGCGTGATCACAGGACGACTTCCATCCGAGCAAATTAAGCCCGTGCTATAGCCGTCTTTCAGCTTTATCGCGGGCGGGAAGGGGTTAAGGGTAGCCCTTGGGGAACCCCAGGTCACCAGAACTAGTGTCCCCCATTGGAAGATTTCCCCTATATTACTTTTCTGTGGGGCAACCTATAATTTGTGATTTTCTTTTACTTTCATTTTGAATAATGGTAAAACAGGACAAATAGAGATTGGGGGGGGTCTCCTTAACTGGGGGGCTCAGGCAGCAAAAAAATTTGGCAGGTGTTCTAATCCAGAGTTTCTCAACTTCAGTCCTCAAGGCGCCCCATGTCATGTTTTCAGGATTTCCATTATTTGGCACAGGTAATATGATCAGTTTCACTGCCTTAGTAATTACCACAGCCGTTTCATTTGAGGGAAATCCTGAAAACATAACCTGTTGAGGCGACTTGAGGACTGGAGTTCAGAAACGCTGTTCTAATCCATCTCTACTCTATCCAATACAAAAAAAAAAAAAAAAAAAAAAAAAAAGAATTTTGCCTTTAGTTATACTTTAAGTGGAAGTCTTGCTGTGTCTTTACCCGCTCCCACTCTCACATCCTCAGTTATTAGTTGCAGCACATGTGACACTCTGAAGGGGAAGCTGCATTGCAATGAAGCAATTGGTCAGTTTATTAACTTTACATGAAACAAGAGACCGACTGGCTGCGGTGGGTAACCCTTCCACTTTTTATAATGAAAAAAATATTTCACAGCGAGAGGAAGGCCATTGAGGCTTTGGCCACTCCACTAGCAGAGATGAATTTTTACATGCCCAGCTTAGTAGTCTGCAGCCTACACCCATACATTCTTGTGTAAAATAAAAAGGGTCCAGGCAGGCCCTCTTTGCTGCTGTTCCATGCGCTTTTATTTTTGGAATAATACATCATATAATTAACTGGTCAGTTCACTGATCGGAATTACAGAATGTGCCCATGGTGCTGCTACGTACAGCCTTTTCTATGAAGCAAAAAACTCCTTGCCGATGTGCTGGAAGTGAAAGCTGCAGATCACCATAGGTGTCAGCCCAACCCCTCCTGGAATGTCTGCTTTTTAAGTTAATATTTAACCCAGGGTTTGTCAACCAGGGAACTTCCAAAGGGTTGCTAGGGGTTTCTTGAGCAATGAGCAATTTCTGCCTCTCATAAAAATTCCCACTAACACCATTTTAGCTATCTGTAAGAAGCATTCATCCCACTGACCACACACTAATGTATCATAGGTTGTAAATATAGTCACTTTTAAACAGGGAATCCCCTGAGAGCAGAAACTTATTTAAAAAGGGTTTTTTTCTGTGTTGAATGGTTGTAAAAAGCTGATTTAAAGCACAAGTTCCCCTTTGGGAACATGCTACAGGTTCCACCCATTTTTTTGGGTCGAACATGTAACATGTTTCCATTGCTACAGCCGCCGTCCGCTGCATGTTCTCCCTGTGAGAAGTACTGAGAGAAGTTCCACGTACTAGGGGTCACTTTTTGAAACAACGTGGTCGTGCGGATCTCCGCCCACGTCATTCATACACAGAGCTCTGTGAATGAACTAGTCCCCATATCCTTTGCTGCTGTCAGCTTGTAGGGTTCAATGATCTACTACAGTGCTGTGTCAGCACCGTGGTAGTTCATCAATTTGATTCTTCCCATCAGAAGATATCGACTTCCTCGTACGAGGTGCGAGCAAGCAGATAGACCGACAGGTCTACAGGAGACCTGCATGATATCAGCGATCTGCTGGTGCAATGCCTTACAGGCTCCTGCAAAAAAAAAAAAAAAATGCACATTTCTTTACCTGCAAAATATGTGCATTTATTTTTTTAAGTTAACTTATTCTTTAAGCCATTTAGTACTTTTTTTATTACAAAAAACGTAAATATTATACTATTATTTATAGCAGACTGAATAATTGGGGGATCTTTAGCATTCACACACATTTTAAGTCATCAATTGATGATTACAACAGAGGAAAACTGACGGCTAAGCTTACGCTTTGCTGACTCACCTGTTAAGTTCATGCACCATGGAGGTCTCCCTGTGTCCTCTCATCACCATCTGCTGCTCTTTAAGCTGCTTTGCAACCTGCAGACAAAAACAGAAGAGTTCATACGCTCGGGCCTTACAGCAACAACACGAAAGGAGGGTCCTGGGTTACAAACTTACATCTTTAGCAGAAGAACCAGACACTTCAATCCATGTCTTGGAGAAGAAGGCGCAGGAGCCCAACATGAAGACTATATAAACGACAGCATGGACAGGATCGTCTAGCACCGAACCAAACGACTCCGGCGGCGAGAGGTAGTAACAGAGGCCGCCTACAGGGTACGCCCTAGCCGGACCACCAGTAGAGGTATCCTAGGAGATACAAGATGAACGAGGCCCATAACTAAGTTTTCTTGAACAAACATTAGATGACCAGCAAACTTTAAGCAGGATAGGATTGCTTTGACAGAAAGCACCAAATATTTGCACACCCATAGGGGCACTGTTACTGTCACAGGTGGTTACAGGATACTCACAGACCAGGTGCCCAGGAGGTTGACAAGCAGGTTCCCGCTGAATCGGGCCGACAGCATCTGAGAGATGACGTACAGATTGGAAACCAGAGCGGACTGCAAGATGATGGGGATGTTGGAGGTGTAGAACAGCTTAATGGGGTAAGTATTGTATTGGCCACGGTAGCGGGCGGATTTAATGGGTAGGTCCACTCTGAAGCCCTGCAAAGAGACAAACAGATTAAAACTATAAAATCAGATCAACAGAAAGAGACGTTTGTGGTTTATGTTTATCCTAAAGAATGGGATAAAGATCCTGTGCGTATAAAGACTGCAGGCCAATACTCTGTACACACCTGGAAGTATATAACCACAGCGAAGACAAAGATGGTGGCAATGAGGTTCATGAGGTTGGGCAGGTTCTGGCGGTAGAAAGCCTCTCGGAGAGCGCGGACTTTATCAGTACGAGTGGCGAGCAGGTGGAAAAGAGCGATGATGGCTCCCTCAAACTCTGTGCCTGCGAACAGACAAACAATTTAAATAAAAGGGAACATACCGAATATATGTTGACCATCCCAATTTAAAATGTATTCTTCTGGTTTAAATGATCAATAATAAAGATTTAGAGGTCCTTTTTTTTTTTCATTACATATATAAAATTAAATCTGTATCCTTGCTGCACAATTTCTATTACAATTACAGGGGGAAACATGCAGTGAGTATACAGCTTTCAATCAGGATCTACAGACCGGCCAAGAAGAGCAATGAAGTTCAGTAAAAAAAAAAAAAAAAAACACTTTTAAATATTCAATACAAAACTATAACCTTATAGGACTCAATTATACTTCTTATTTATAAACATGAACACACTGATAAAGGTAATCTGCATAACTACAATCAGAATCACATATAGCACCAAAAAGAAAATAATTATATATTATACCTCTGCCAGTGTTTACTGTAGTAGGGCTGAAAGCCTTCCATACGATGGTCTCACAGATGTTGGTAGCAATAAAGAGGGAGATTCCAGAGCCTAAACCATAACCCTTCTGTAGCAGCTCATCCAGGAGCAGAACAATGAGACCGGCAACAAAGAGCTGGAAATAAATATAAAATTGTATAAACTGCACAGGAGGATGGGAAAGAATTCAAGTCCTCAGAAATGGCCTGAACTGATGGCTTACCTGTATAGTGATGAGAAGACAGATGCCAGCACCCATCTCTGAAGGATCTCCGTACATTCCCGTCATGACATAGACGATGGCTTGGCCAATTGTGATGATCATACCGAATACTACAAGAAAAGGCGATAGTTAAATCTTGCAGATTTTAGAGAAAAAAAGTGAAAAATGATTTAAAGTTGGGCTGGAGAGGGGAGCTGCATATCGAAGGTTTGTTACCATATAATGCATGAAGGTTAAAAACCCTTCAGCCTTTAGAACCACAAACTTAATTTACAATGTGGCTGTGAAATCAGGTAGGAAAAATAATTGTTAACAAAGGGGCTGCTAAGACCTAAACAACAACCATACAGAACAAACTACTCAGTCCCCAGGATGGTGGCTATTAAATTTGGCTTGGACATCTTACAGCCCTCGGTCATCTTTGGACATTGAACAAAGCTCCACCCAAAAAAGGTACAGGTACCCGCTCCCACTTTGCTGGAAGTTCGGCCACCCTCATCCTTCCCCCGCAGCCGGCCAATTCACAGAGCGCAACCCGCTTCACACTTGCGCAGTAGCGCACCAGCTGCGAAGCAGCAAGGCTTCACTGCCAGTTTCCCTTAGTGGAGATTGTGGTGGCAGCACCTAAAAGCCGATTGAAAAATCAGCCCGCGGTGAGTACACCGCTGGATTCCTGGACAGGTAAGCGAGGACAGCAGCTACAGTATTTGTAGCTGCAGAAATAATTTTCTGAAGGAGGCGCCTGGAGCTCCGCTTTAATGAGTTGAGGGCGGCAAGTCACTGACCAGCACTGCTCTGTGAGAAAGAGGAAATGTAACCCTAATGTACACTTTATAGAAGCACAAATAAACTGTATGACACTTGATCTATTATCATAATGTAACTTACATTTCTGTGCCCCATTGAACAATGCTCTGTCTTTTGGTGTGTCTCCCACTTCAATGATCTTGGCACCGGCCAGAAGCTGCATGATGAGACCAGAGGTGACGATTGGAGAGATACCTAGCTCCATCAAAGTACCTGAAAGCAAAAAGGAAAGGGTCATCACAGGAATTCAGACCTGGGAGGTCCTCTATCTGATAACACACTGAAGAACACAGGAGCAGTACTGTCACCACAGATGCGGCAGCCTGTATCTTCTTTAACATAAGAGCCCTTTCACACTGTGCCGCTCTGGGCATCAGCGGTAATACGGCGCTATTTGGCTCTAGCGGAGAGGTTATAACCCCCGCTAGCGGCCGAAAAGGGGTTAAATCCGCCCGCAAAACGCCGCTGCAGCGGCGTTTTACCAGCGGTGTAGCAGCGCTGCCCCATTGTTTTCAATGGGCAGGGGTGCTTTAGGAGCAGTGAGTTCACCGCTCCTAATGCGCTGCAAAAAAGCTGCTTGCAGTACTTTTTCTGACGCCCTGCCATCGCAGCGCCCCAGTGTGAAAGCACTCGGGCTTTCACACTAGGTTTGCAGCTGAGGCTTTTTTCAGGTGCTACTTTTAGCGCTAAAGCACCTGAAAAACGCCCAAACTAACTATTTAAAGTGACAGGAAACCTGGACAACAGCTCGAATGAGACAAAGTCATTACCCACTCAGGGCAAAGTGATAGAGTCTGCATATATTCCTTCTCCCTGACATGTATACTTACCCAGGCAAGCTCCTCTGCCATAGTGCCAGGGACCTCCCTAATGAAGCACGTAACCTCACCTAGGTGACAATGGTCGGCCCTGAGCAGCCAAGGCCTAAACGCTGCGGCTGGACTAGGTGCAGACATTATCCTCTTGCTCTTAACAGGCTAAGTATCAGCATTTCTTTAAAAGCCACAGTAGAAATGATTTACTAAAGGCAAACAGACTGTGCACTTTGCAAGTGCAGTTGCTCCAGAGCTTAGTAAATGAGGAGATTCTAAACGGACTTCCATCCTCCAGTCATGTGCAAGCACAAATGCTGTTTTATTTTTATTTTCCTTGCATGTGATTGGGTATTCTTTGTAAAGTGAAGTTGCACCTCATTTACTAAGCTCTGGAGGAACTGCACTTGCAGAGTGCATAGTCCATTTGCCTTTAGTAAATCTACCCCAATGTGTAAAGGTGGCCCCTACAAAATACAGCAACCTCAAGACAGACAACATAATTCTTAAACTGGGCAGTCCCAATTCCATGTAATAAAAGCAATCGTTAAACGGCAACAAAAGTGAAAGTGTAGCTTGTAAAAGGAAAATTTCTTGCTTTGCTCCCACTGCAGATTGAGGAAAGAAAATTAAAAAAACTTGGTCGGCTGTCATGCAGTGTTCACAAAACAGGTCCTCTACATACGAGAAGGCACTAAGATTCAATTTTGTTTGCGCCAGAGAATTATTAGTGAAGCTGCAATACCTCTGTTAGAAGCCAGGATAACTCTCATCCAGTAAAATGGATCTGCAGAGTCTGATGACATAATACCAAAGAGGGGAATCTGGGAAAACAAAAATAATGGAGATTAGAAGCAGCAACCTCCACACCACAACACAATAACAACCATTTAAGTAGAGATTTGTAAAATTAAAAGGGCAAAAAAGACATAATGAAAACTGTCGTAAAAGTGCCAACCCATTGTCAAAAAAGGAAATGGGTACAAATACACGATTGTAGTAGTCCTCTCCCCCACTGCCAAAATTCCCTGGCAATGCAGTGTTGGAGGGGCAACTTCTTCATCTATTGTATTTACATTTTTTTTATACTTGGTGACAGCACTTTCCCTGCACTGTACATTTACCCTTTAACAACCCCCCCCCCCCCCCCACCCTTTCCCTGCTGGTGGCGCCTATAGCGGTTCCCGGTCTCTTCCATTTTAATAGACCCCCAATGTCTCTATAAAGAGGACCTGCCACCTGCTCACACATGGGATCAACAAGCCCCCACCCTTTTTTTTTTTGTAAAAAAAGGGTATAATATTGTGTTGTATTGATTGCACTAAAATTCCTAAAATGCATCTTTATCATGAAAATGTGCTTGTTAAATAACTGCGCAAAATTTGTGCGGTGCGCGGCGGCTCCCAGTAGACAAGAGGTTAAAGAATGAGTGCTTCACATGACCATACAACATCAAATGCATATCATTCTTTTTAATAACAGAATAGTGTTTGTTTTTAGCATGCCAAAAATACTTTATGATTAGAGTAGTTTTTATTAAGACATTAGCCGTTCCTTCTGTACTTCACAATCACCATCATCTGTGTACTTACCTGACAGCATACTAAGAAGATGAAGAGTGTGATGGCCGTCCATAATACTTTTTCTTTAAATTGGATCTGTAAACACAGAAAGTAGATGGAAATTAATGTAAAGCAGACCTGCATTCCCAAAATGGGCAATAATCCCCTGCAACCCCCCCCCCCCCCCCCCATAAAAATGTGACTTTTTAGTTTACATTATCTCCCTTGCCTCCATTCTTGCCTAGGCAACTCCAGCAGCATCCTAGGATATTCCCATCACATATCCAAGGAGTCTGCGCAGTGGCTCTAGGGTTGACCTGGTAGCACGTCATTAGGCACTGACTGCAAGAACCCGAAAGACAGCCGGCTCCTGATGACATAGGAAGGAAAGGTTGTGGCTCAGGACCAAGACAGAAGAGCAACTCTGGAGTTTCATGTGCAGGTCTGTATGTTTTCTAAAGAAAACCCTACATAACATCTTAGAGGGGATGAAAAAAAAAAAAAAGCCCAGCAAGTGGGTTGGAGGGGGCAACTGAAGTCTTTCTTTAACCACCTCAATACAGGGCACTTACACCCCCTTCCTGCCCAAGCCATTTTTCAGTTTTCAGCGCTGTCGCACTTTGAATGACAATTGCGCGGTCATGTTACACTGCACCTTAATTAAATTTTTAGCATTTTTTTCCCCACAAATAGAGCTTTCTTTTGGTGGTATTTGATCACCTCTGCGGTTTTTATTTATTGCGCTATAAACAAAAGAAGAGGGACAATTTTGAAAAAACACAATATTTTTTACTTTTTGCTATAATAAATATCCATTTTTTTTTTTTTTTTTAACAAATTTTTTCCTCAGTTTAGGCCGATACGTATTCTTCTACATATTTTTGGTAAAAAAAAAATTGCGATAAGCGTATATTGATTGGTTTGCGCAAAAGTTATAGCGTCTACAAAATACGGGATAGATTTATAGCATTTTTATTATTTATTTATTTTTTACTAGTAATGGCGGCGATCTGCAATTTTTATTGTGACTACGATATTGCGGCGGACACATCGGACACTTTTGACACATTTTTGGGACCATTCACATTTATACAGCGATCAATGCTATAAAATTGCATTGATTACTGTGTAAATGTGACTGGCAGGGAAGGGGTTAACACTAGGGGGCGCTCGAGGGGTTAATGTATGACCTAAGGAGGTGATTCTAACTGTGGGGGGAGGGGACTGACTGGGGGAGGTGACCGATCGCTGTCCCTATGTACAAGGGACACGCCATCGGTCTCCTCTCCTCTCTGACAGGACGTGGATCTGTGTTTACAATCACAGATCCACGGTCATGCTCTGTTACCCGGCAATCGCGGGTGCCCGGCGGACTTCGCGGCCGCCGGGCACGCGCACCGGGTCCCGAGTGACGCAGCGGGCGCGCGCACGCGCCGGCGCGCGCACGCCCCCTAGTGGCTCGGGAGGACGAGGACGTCATATGATGTCCTCCCAGAACAATAGAAGCCTCGTCCAGCCGTCATATGACGGTGGGCGGTGGCTTAGTGGTTAAAGAAGAATTCCAGGTATGGATATTTTTACATAGTTATACTGGTTTAGCTTGGAGCAATGTTAATATAAATATATCATACATGCTAGACCCCGCTGGGAAATTCATTGTGAAAATGCACAGAGAAAATGGCACACATGCTGAACAGATAACCTCCTGTGTTTACAATGCAGGAGGGTAGCTGAAGGAGATCACTGGAGTAGTGGTGTCCATACAGTGACTGCCAGCTTCCAGGAGGATCCCACAGGTATAGAGTATGTAAAGTTATATTGATCCAAGCTGAACCATTGTAACTATGCAAAAATATCAATACCTGGAATTCTTATTTAAATAGGCAACCTGAACTTTACATATTTTTTTTATTACTTATAGGTAATTATATAGCGCAGACAATTTACACAGCGCTTTACATATATTGTACATTCACATCAATCACTGCTCTCAAGGAGCTTACAATCTAAGGTCCCTGACTCACATTCATACATACGCATACTAGGGCAAATTTAGACAGGAGCCAATTAACCTACCAGCATGTCTTTGGAGTGTGGGAGGAAACCGGAGTACCCGGAGGAAACCTACGCAGGCACAGGGAGAACATGCAAACTTCATGCAGATAGTGCTGTGGTTGGGATTTAAACCAACGACTCTCGTGCTGCCATGCGGAAGTGCTAACCACTTGGCCATTGTGCTGTTATAAATATCAGTTTATCAACACAATGCTGTAGATGGAGCCATTATTTAAACACAATGACATTAAAGTGATTGTAAACCCTTCTTTTTTAATTTAAAATAACAAACATGTCATAAAATAACAAACATGTCATACTTGGCACCACTGTGAAGCTTGTTTTGCAGAGCGGCCCGATCCACCTCTTCGGGGGGGTTACCTCGTGGGCGCGCCCCCGAGTCCAGCATTCTGCGTCCATAGACACGAATGCCGGATTCAGCCGCGCCATTGGATTTGATAGCAGTGGGAGCCAATGACTGCGCTGCTATTAATCTATCCAATCAATACCTGGGACCCCGTGCAGAGAGGGACAGCTCGTCTCCGCTGAGGGAAATACAGGGCTCAGTTAAGTAAAACATATGGGGGGGGGGGGGGCTGGGCGACCAGTGACTTAGAGTTCTTCTCTCACCTTAATGCATAGGATGCATTAAGGTGAAAAAACACGAGGGTTTACAACCCCTTTAATATAGTATTCCTACATTGAGCAACCATAACAGAGCAATGGCAGACAAGCATGGTAAAGGGCACATACCTTTCGTTCTGGCTTTTGGATTTCTGGCAAAATTGCACAGAAGGGTTTAATTACTTCAAGAAATTTGACTGCAAGAAAAAAAAAAAAAGATATAGGGGTTAGATAAGCATATAAAAGGTTTTACTGTATGCAAGTAATTTTCACCTAGTTTGGCATTATTACAATAAAAAAAAAGCTATGTACTTGAATTTGACCTTCATATCGGTAATAGAGATGATAGAGAAATTCAATCTTATTTGCATTCACAACTTAAATATTTGAGGAAACTCTGATAAGTGGCATACAGGCTGCTCATGGCAAACTACCAGATGATATAGTGGTGTCCGAATCCGGAAATTCAGTCAAGTGGTGCCGCAAAACTGGTCTCCGATGTGAAGGGTAAACCTGAATGCGGGTACGTTACCAAGGACACAAGGGGAACAGTCAATATTTTAAAGAATCTTGACAAATGACTGTAGGGGGAGATTTGGGCCCCACAGCTGCCTTGTGCCCGAGATACTTTAAAGTTCTGCCCTGTCACAATAACAATCCATTGTGTTAGTATGACAGGTACATGTTCTTTAAGGGATGATGTATAGATTTTCATATTAGGATTCTAAGCCATTACCATCAACACTTGTGCTGAGCAGCCTGAGGTCAAACACAAGTATGTGCAATGTCTTTACTTGTACAACATGAACAGAGCTGAGAAGATTCAGCAATCCACAACTCTGACTCATAACATGGGGAGTACTGAATCAATAGGGAGTATGGGTAGTACTGAGTATTGCTGCTTCAATATGGTGTATGGGTAGTACTGAGAACTGTTGCTTCAATATGGTGTATGGGTAGTACTGAGAATTGCTGCTGAATCAATATGGAGTATGGGTAGTACCAAATCAATATGGAGTATGGGTAGTACCAAATCAATATGGAGTATGGGTAGTACCAAATCAATATGGAGTATGGGTAGTACCAAATCAATATGGAGTATGGGTAGTACCAAATCAATATGGAGTATGGGTAGTACCAAATCAATATGGAGTATGGGTAGTACCAAATCAATATGGAGTATGGGTAGAACCAAATCAATATGGAGTATGGGTAGTACCAAATCAATATGGAGTATGGGTAGTACCAAATCAATATGGAGTTTGGGTCAATACTGAGCAACTCACACTAACCCATACCTCATAGATTTTGGCCGTTACGATGACTTGAACATTTAAACAAATCCATATTTAAAGTATGGAGATTTCTACTAATATAAATTCTCCTTGTCTGATTTTAAGACTTAGTGCAGGAACCTTGCATTCCCAACCCCTAACACCAACTCCAATTGGAATTAGTTAAAAATCAAAATATCTGCTTTATCAAATCCACAATTTGTGCAGAGCTTCACACAACCGCTAAGTAACATGATCAAATATCGTTACATTTAAAATTCTGTAACACAGGAAGTGGTAAAAATGTATCACATAAAGCAGGGATATGCAATTAGCGGACCTCCAGCTGTTGGAGAACTACAAGTCCCATGAGGCATAGCAAGACTCTGACAGTCACAAGCCTGACACCCAGAGGCAGAGGCATGATGGGACTTGTAGTTTTAGCTATAAGTAAGCACTTGGCATAAGTGTGAAACGCGTCAGCTGTACTTTTTCGCTATAGTGTCCTGTATGCTTTATGATCCAGTTTTTACAATAAAGACACTTGCAATTTCTCCCGGTGTGCGGCGGTCCAGATCTTCTCGTTTACTTCCTGCTTGGCTCAGCATTAGCCAGCACCTGGGGCTCTTTCTTCCTGGAGGCAACTATTTCGTTTACACCTGGTCTGAATCCATAC
>JBBGZY010001634.1:547500-585379 GCA_037952925.1 Lithobates clamitans
CAGCGCTAAACCTTTCATCTGATTTCTAAATTGCTGCATTTGTAAATTCCAAAAGCCAATATAAAGGAATAGTAGTGGTAAAAAAAACACTTGCGGGTTTAACCAAGCTTGTTTTTGTACAATTCTCCTTTAAGGGGGTGTGGCGAGGGGTGTGTCCTATGCCTGCATGCTTTTGCTGATAGGTGTCCCTCATTCCTACCCTCAAAAAAGTTGGGAGGTATGGATATAGGAAGGCCAGCAAAACATCCGTTCGGCGATCATCTCTGCACCGAATGGAACCAGAAGCTGTCAGCTCTGATCACTTCAGAACTGTCATTCTCTGGATTCCATGGCCGGGTAATTTGTTAACCACTTCAGCCCTGGGAGATTTACCCCCTTAAAGCGGGGTTCCACCCAAATTTTGAACAATATCTGTATGTATTCTCTTCCTTGCCTAGATGCTGACATGCCGTTTAAAAAAATTAAATCGCTGTAATTACCTTTTATTTTTCTATTCTTCTTTGCACTTCCTGGTTCTCCTCCCGTGGGAGTAGGCGTGTTTCTAGCCTCTCCCAGACTCCTGGGAGCTAGTCTCAGGCTTCCCAGGATGCCACTGAGCATGTGTGGGAACGAGCGGTGAATGCTGGAAGCAGAGCATTCACCACATCCAGGAAATAAATGCTTGTGGGCTTCAAATGCCCACAATGAAGATGGAAACCGCCTGCAGTGAATAATATAAGTTATTCTTTCCGACGAAATCTGACACAGGCGGACATATTACACACAATATGTGAGTATGTAATGCTGAGAAGAAAAGTTTGTAAATGAACTCAAAAAAAAAAAACGATAGATAAGTGGACCCCCGCTTTAACACGACCAGGCCATTTTTTGCGATACGGCACTGCGTCGCTTTAACTGACAATTGCGCGGTCGTGCGACGTGGCTCCCAAACAAAATTTATGTCCTTTTTTTTCCCGACAAATAAAGCTTTCTTTTGGTGGTATTTGATCACCTCTGCGGTTTTAAAGTTTTCCGCTATAAACAAAAAAAGCAACAATTTAAAAAAAAAAAAAAAAACAACAAAAAAACAAGTTTTTTTACCTTTTGCTATAATAAATATCTCCAAAAAATTTTTTTTCTTTTCAATGAACAATCAAATTCTGTTCATTGAAGTCGCATGTAAGTCAGACATGAAGTTGTAGGCCAAAGTCAGATCAGAAGTCGTCCTACTTCCATGTGGGAGAAGTGTGTATCCGGCCTTAAACAGCTTTTTGTCCCACAAGACTAGGTGTCTCCAATCCATACCCTGTGGACCACACATAAGGTTTTGTCAAGTCTGCAGTCTCTTCTCTGATGTAAGGTTGATTTTGATGTAAGGGGGATTCTGATGGGGACCCTGATCTAAGGAGAACTCAGATGGGAATACCTGATGTAAGGGGGGATTCTGACGGGGACCCTGATACAAGGGGATTCTGAGGGGTACCCCGATGAAAAGGGGACTGTGATGGGGACCTTGATGCAAAAGGGGGGGGGGGGTACTCCTTTTTGAACCCAGATTTGCAGCAGAATGAATATATGTTTGTCTGACCTTTATTGACCACTTTGGATCGCCCCATAGCAGATACAGTATACTGCTACAAGGTGGCCTTCCTCTGCAGAGTAACGTGTATATATACGTGATTCTGCTCTTCCGCCTCTGATTTCTCACAGCAGAAGCCGATCTGCGAGTGCCGGGCACAGGATGTCTGCTGGCACCCACCGATCATCTGGCAGAGGCACAGAACAGAGCTCTGCCTATGTAAACAAGGGGGAAGTAAATAATTTTCTTTCCCTGCAAAGCAGGGAATAAAATCCATCACTTCCCGAAGTAAAAGAAGCACATACAGTACATAAAAACACTGGCTAGGCAAACAGTTAACTAGGGGTGCAACGGATCGTCACCGATCTGTGATCCGAACGTTTCAACCTTAGGAAAGGCCGCGGCTTCGGCTTAGCTGCAGAGCGACGGCCATCTTGGTACACCCGGCGGCCGTTTACCACGTGATTGCTCCGTCAAATGACGGAGCGATCACTTGTAAACAAATGGGCATCATGTCATAATGCCGGTTTCTCTCTCCCCTCTGTGTACTGATCTGTACAGTGGAGGGGAGAGATCGGATGGCAGCAGCGCTGTGGGCTGGATCTGTAGTGCCCACAGCGCTGCTCTGTGAAATTGCAGTCACATCAATGGATCCATCCATCCATGCTCAGCCATCCCTCCATACTCTGCCATACCCTGCCATACTCTGCAATACTCTGAAATACTCTGCCATACCCTGCCAATACTATGCAATACTCTGCCAGTACCCTGCCATAGTCTGCCAATACTCTGAAATACTCTGCCAGTACTCTGCCATACTCTGCCAATACTCTGCAATACTCTGCCATACCCTGCCATACTCTGCAATACTCTGCCAATATTCTGCCATACTCTGGCAATACTCTGCCAATACTCTACCAATACTCTTCCATACCCTGTCAATACTCTGCCATACCTTGCCAATACTTTAACAATACTCTGCAATACCCTGCCAATACTCTGCCAATACTCTGCCATACCCTGCCAATACTCTGCCAATACTCTGCCATACCCTGCCATACCCTGCCAATACCCTGCCAATACTCTGCAATACTCTGCCAATACTCTGCCATACCCTGCCAATACTAGGGGTGCAACGGATCGTCACCGATCCGTGATCTGAACGGTTCAACCTGTTCGGATCGGCACACATGCACTCCGTGGAGCACGCCGCTGCCTCGGCCTTAGGAGAGGCCGCAGCTTTGGCCTAGCTCCGGAGCGGCGGCCATCATGGTACACCCAGCGGCGGCAGTGCACGCTGACATCATCACCCCTCAACTCGTGGATCTGATCTGGCCGGCTTGGCGGCTTCTATTCTGTAAGGTAAGGCTAAACAACACTAGTCTTCCTTCCTAATTCCTATACTCATACTGTATATACAGTGGGGGAGTCTGTGGATATTACAGCAGTGGGGGAGATTGTGGATATTATTACAGGGGGGGAGATTGTAAATATTACAGTGGGGGAGATTGTGGATATTATTACAGTGGGGGAGATTGTGGATATTATTACAGTGGGGGAGATTGTGGATATTGTTACAGTGGGGGAGATTGTTTTTTGTTGATCCGAAAATGATCCGAACCGTGACTCCTGATCCGAGGAACGATCCAAACCGTGAGTTTTTTGATCCGTGGCACCCCTACAGTTAACCCTTTGATCACCCTAGATGTTTAACCCCCTTCCCAGCCAGTGTCATTAGTACAGTGACAGTGTATATTTTTAGCACTGATCACTGTATTAGTGTCACTGGTTTCCACAAAGTGTCAGTTGGTGTCCGATTGTCCACCGCAATATCGCAGTCCCGCTGTAAGTCGCTGATCGCTGCCATTACTAGTATTAGGAATATACATTTTAAAGAATTCCAGTATATATCCCAGAGTTTGTAGACGCTATAACTTTTGTGCAAACCAATCAATATACGTTTATTGGGATTTTTGTAAACAAAAACATGTAGCAGAATAGACATTGGCCTACATTTATGAAGAAATTTGATTTTTTAAGGGTTTTTTTTTTGTTGATTTATATAGCAGAAAGTAAAAAATATTGTTTTTTTTCCCAACTTTTTTTGCCTGGTCATGACGAGGTGTAAATCTTCTGGAAATCAAGTAGTTAATATCTCAAGTTTTTTTGGAATTTCTTTACTTTGTGTTACTGAAGTTCATTTTCAGTTGTTTCTTAATCATATCATGCCTTACAAAAAATCTTCAAGTAAAACTTAATCATTCGATCATTTACATTTTATTTGTTCATTTAGAACACAGATTTTTTTTTTGGCCAGTGAATATTGCAAAATACAATATACAATGTGGTCTTCATACGCCTAATGGTTGGTATAGTTCATATATTTCTATATTCACAGCTTCCCCTTAAAGTGTCAGTGAAGGCAAAACTTTTTTTTAAATTTTATTTTAACATTTTGGCTAAAATGGAGAGAGTTAAGAACCCTTGTCAGGTATTAATTGGTGTCTGTGCCCCGAGTGAAGTCAAAGAAAATCCCAAATTTTTGGGTTGCCATTAAAACAGGAACAGAAGGGAAATCTTCCAATGGGGACAATAGTTCTGGTGACAACCTCACCTTTTCAGGGATTTTCCTTTTACTTCCTGTTTTGGCTATGAGACAGGAAGTAAAATCTCCCTAATAGGACAGGGATGGCAAAAAAAAAAAAAAAAAAAGCTGTCAGAGGTTATAACCCTCCCTTACTTTATCCAAAATGAAAAAAAAGTTTTGTCTTTAGTTACACCTTAACCACTTCTGGACCGCTACACGCAGGTATACTGCGGCAGGGCGGCCCTCCTGCGCGAAATCACTTACCTGTACGTGATTTCGTGCAAAGGTTCTGGGGCGCACGCCGCCGGTGCCCCGCTCCCGCTGTGATTGAACACACCATATGGTACAGATCATTTTCTGTCTTCCAAGGCTCTGATGAAGAGGAATCCCCTCGAAACGCGTCAGCCATTGATTCAGCCTATACCCTTGGATTGGTTTTTTAATAATTTCCATAATTTCATCAAATGAGAATATTGTAACCTGTTTTTATGAACACGTAGTAATTTTCGTTGTATTCATTTATTTGTTAAGAATAAACTTTATTTATTAACTTGATTCATTTGTTACGTCACGCGCCTCCTTTCTCCCTTATCTCTCTGTGATTGGACACAGCGGGAGCCAATCAGCGGGGCCGGCAGACCTCATGTTTGCCGGCACCCCACGATCGTTCGTGAGAGAGGCAGAATGGGGGTCTGCCTATGTAAACAAGGCCGTTCTGTCCGAGGGGAAGATGGAGATCTTGTGTTTCTGCTAAGCAGGAACACAGATCTCTGTCTTCCACCAGTCAGTCCATCACCCACACAGTTGGCAAGCACTCCCAGGGAACACATTTAACCCTTTGATCGCCCCTGATGTTAACCCCTTCCCTGTCAGTGTCATTAGTACAGTGACAATGCATTTCTTTAGCACTGATCACTGTATTAGTGTCACTGGTCTCCAAAAAGTGTCACTGAGTGTCTGATTTGTCCACCGCAATACCGCTATAAGTCGCTGATCGCCACCATTACTAGTAGAAAGAAATAAAAAAAAATACAAAGTCAATAAATCTATCCCATAGTTTGTAGACGCTATAACTTTTGCGCAAACAAATCAATATACGCTTATTGGAATTTTTTTAACCAAAAATATGTAGCAGAATACATATTGGCCTAAATTGATGAACAAATTAGATTGTTTACATTTTTTTATTGGATATGTTTTATAGCAGAAAGTAAAAAATATATATATTTTTTTTTCAAAATTGCCTGTCTTCTTTTGTTTATAGCGCAAAAAATAAAAACCGCCGAGGTGATCAAATACCACCAAAAGAAATCTCTATTGGTGGGAAAAAAAGGACATGAATTTTATTTGGGTACAGCGTTGCACGACCGCGCAATTGTCAGTTAAAGTAACGCAGTGCCGTATCGCAAAAACTGGCCTGGTCATGAAGGGGGTTAAACCTTCCGGGGCTAAAGTGGTTAATATTATTATACAAGCAGACAATTCTTGCAATGAAGCACAATGATACAGGCTGCAAGACCTGCCAGCGACCAGTGGAGGGTGCTGTGTGCTCTTCATAGAAGGACACATAAGAGCAAACACTGAAGCCTGAGGCTGGGTTCACATATGAGCACGCAGAGGCTCACAGCAGGAGTGCGGTGCGTCCTCGTTCACCGTCTCAGGTCCGATTTCAGCCCGAATTTTTTGGTGAATTTGGACCTGAAACGGACCAAAAGACGCACAGGGCTCCTATGCAAATCGCACCGGAGCCGCTGCAGAGATAGAACCGGGCTCCATCCTGCTGTGCGAATTGGATGTGGGGAAACCCGCATCCAATTCGCACTAGTGTGAACCCAGCCTTAAAGAGGAAGTAAACCCTGCGGGGAAAAAAATTGTTTTTCCTTTCCCTGCAAAGTAAAGGCATAATGTGCTAGTATGCATTGCATACTAGCACATTATGTGACACTTACGGCCGTGTCGTCCCCACTGCAGGCCGCATCCATCTTTGCCCATCTTCCTTCCGTGATGTCACTCCCACGCTTGCACCCAGGAGCCGCCGGTCATGGCACTCGCTCCCGAAGAAACGGCATGGAAGGCCGTTCCTTCAGAGCGCATGTACCGATGACATCATCGGCGCAGTAAACAGTGAATATCTCTAAACGGCGCATGTTTAGGAGATATTTACAGTACCCATAGGTAAGCCTTATTCTAGGCCTACTTATAGGTAAAAGTGCTGCAGGGAGGTTTACAACCTCTTTAGCCCTGGTTCACATTGAAGCGATTTGGCATGCAAATGTCAAATCGCATGCCAAATTGGTGGTAATTGCTGGCAATGACACTGCCCGAAACAGCGCGCCGCCGCACGATACCCAAAAGTAGTTTCTGTACTACTTTTGGCGACTTCAGGTTGCGATTTCCATTGACATCTGTGCAAAACCCGCACAGATGTCTCTGAAATCGCCCCCTGAAGTCGGGACTGACATGCGGGAATGAAATTGTGCGAGTTCAGCTGACACAATTTCATTCCCGCTGTCAGTGTGAACCTGGGCTTAAAGGGGTTATAAACCTTCGTGTTTTTTCACCTTAAGGCTAGGTTCACACTGCTGCAGTGCGAATTTACCGCGATTTTACCGCGAATTTACCGCGATTTTACCGCGAATTTCAGGAGTTAGATATAGCTGCGATTGATAGTCTAGCCAATGGAATCATAATGTAAAAAAAAAAAGGGTCTTAACTTCCTGTGTACTTCCTGGTTTTTGTGGAGAGTAGTGTGGTGGAATTCGCACATATGTGAACCATCAATGCGATTCAAGAACGATTTACATTGATGTCTATGGAGACTAAATTCGCAACGCAACGCAGTAAACTCGCACAGGACCTTTTTTTCACGCAGGTTATATTCGCAACGCGTCGATGTGAACGGCACTAATGTTAATCTATGTAATTTAAATGACTTGCGAATTTGAGCGATCGCAACGGCTCAAATTCGCAATAGAATTCGCAGCAGTGTGAACCTAGCCTAAAGTGGAGTTCCACCCACTTTTACAACTCTTCAGCATCCCTCACTAAACTGTGCACTGTAAACGAATTGGATATTTTTAAATTTTTTTTCTCAGCACCTACTGTATATCTGCTGTATTCATTTTTCACTTCCTCCTCCCTGGCCATGGCCCATCGCATCATTTCCTGTTTGCAATGCCTTCTGGGAAGGGGCGACAACCTTATCTGGCACTGCCATTGCTATGGAAACCTGACCTGAAACTTATTACACTGTTTGTGCTGCACTGAGCATGTGCGAGATCTGCAAGGATGAGATCCAGGAAGAAATACAGTCTGGCTTCAGATGCCCACACTTAAGATGGCCACGGCCTGCTGTAAGTTTATAAAATAACAAACTACTGCTATAAACTAACAAAACAGACCTTCGTTTACAGACTAACTTTACTAGAATACATTAAGCTTGTGTATTATAGGGGTATTTTTATTTAAAAAGTATAATTCCGGCCGCAACACCACTTTAACCACTTGACCACTGGGCACTTAAACCCCCTTAATAACCAGACCAATTTTCAGCTTTTGGTGCTCTCACATTTTGAATGACAATTACTCAGTCATGCAACACTGTATCTATATGAATTTTTTGTCCTTTTTTTCACACAAATAGAGCTTTCTTTTGGTGGTATTTAATCACCACTGGGTTCTTTATTTTTTGCGCTATAAAAGAAAAAAGACCGAAAAATCTGTAAAAAAATGAATTTTTCTTCGTTTCTGTTATAAAATTTTGAAAATTAGTAATTTTTCTTCATATATTTTGGCCAAAATTTATACCGCTACATATCTTTGGTAAAAATAACCCAAATTAGTGTATATTATTTGGTCTTTGTGAAAGTTATAGAGTCCACAAGCTATGGTACCAATATCTGAAAATTGATCACACCTGAAGTACTGACGGCCTATCTCATTTCTTGAGACCCTAACATGCCAGAAAAGTACAAATACCCCCCAAATGACCCCTTCTTGGAAAGAAGACATTCCAAGGTATTTAGAAAGATGCATGATGAGTTTTTTGAAGTTGTCATTTTTTCCCACAATTCTTTGCAAAATCAAGTTGTTTTTTTTCGTTTTTTTTTTTTTACAAAATTGTCATATTAGCAGGTTATTTCTCACACACAGCATATGCATACCACAAATTACACCCCAAAACACATTCTGCTATTACTCCCGAGTATGGCAATACCACATGTGTGAGACTTTTACACAGCGTGGCCACATACAGAGGTCCAACATGCAGGGGAGCACCTTCAGGCGTTCTGGAGCACCCAGGCCAATTCTGACATTTCTCTCCTACATGTAAAAATCATCATTTATTTGCTAGAAAATTACATAGAACCCCAAAACATTATATATGTTTTTTTAGCAAAGACCCTAGAGAATACAATGGCGGTCATTGCAACTTTTTATCTCGCACGATATTTGCGCAGCAATTTTTCGAACGCGTTTTTTTTGGAAAAAAAACAGTTTTTTGCTTTTAAAAAAAACAAAACAGTAAGGATAGCCCAATGTTTTTGCATAATATGAAAGATGAAGTTACGCCAAGTTAATAGATACCTAACATGTCACCTTTCAAAATTGCACACGCTTGTAGAATGGTGCCAAACTTCGCCACTTAAAAATCCCCATAGGCGACGCTTTAAAATTTTTTACTGGTAACAAATTTTGAGTTACAGAGGAGGTCTAGGGCCAAAATTATTGCTCTCGCTCTACCGATCGCAGCGATACCTCACATGTGTGGTTTGAACACCGTTTTCATATGTGGGCGGGACTTACGTATGCGTTCGCTTCTGCATGCGAGCACACGGACAGGGGCGCTTTAAAATTTTTTTATTTTTTTTTATTGTTCATTTTACTTTAATTCTTTTAGTTTGACACTTTTTTCCAAAAAAAAAATGTTTTTGATCACTTTTATTCCTATTACAAGGAATGTAAACATCCCTTGTAATAGGAATATGGCATGACAGGTCCTCTTTACAGTGAGATATGGGGTCAATAAGACCCCACATCTCACCTCTAGGCTGTTCCTGAAATTAAAAAAAAAAAAAACAAAAAAAAAGATTCTGGCTTCGATCGTAGCGGTGAGTCGGTAGAAGCACCGGAGGGCGGCGGGAGGGGGGGCGTCCCCTCTCGCCTCCCGTAAGAACGATCAAGCAGTGTAACAGCCGCTATGATCATTCTTATGGTGTAGGGAATCGCCGGCTGAAAAATATGATATCTGAATGATGCCTGTAGCTGCACCCATCATTCAGATATCCCCGCACAAAGTCAAGGACGTCGTATGACGGAAGGCGGGAAGTGGTTAAAACGCTTTTTTTTTTTTAACACAAAGTTGTCCATTTATACAATATTTCTAACACATAGCATGTATATACCAAAAATGACCCCCCAAAATAGATTCTCCTACTCCTCCTGAGTACGGCGATACCACATGTGTGAGACTTCCACAGCCTGGCCACATACAGAGACTGGGTATGGCTGAGCATGGCTGGGTATTGCAGAGTATCTCCGAGTATGACTGGGTATGGCAGAGTATGGCTGGGTATCACCGAGTATTGCAGAGTATGGCTGGGTATTGCAGAGTATTGCGGGGTATTCAGGGTATGGCAGAGTATTGCGGGGTATTCCAGGGTATTGCGGGGTATGGCAGAGTATTGCGGGGTATGGCAGAGTATTGCGGGGTATGGCAGAGTATTGCGGGGTATTTCAGGGTATTGCGGGGTATGGCAGAGTATTGCGGGGTATGACAGAGTATTGCGGGGTATGACAGAGTATTGCGGGGTATGGCAGAGTATTGCGGGGTATTCCAGGGTATGGCAGAGTATTGCGGGGTATTCCAGGGTATGGCAGAGTATTGCGGGGTATTCCAGGGTATGGAAGAGTATTGCGGGGTATTCCAGGGTATGGCAGAGTATTGCGGGGTATTCCAGGATATGGCAGAGTATTGCGGGGTATTCCAAGGTATGGAAGAGTATTGCGGGGTATTCCAGGGTATGGCAGAGTATTGCGGGGTATTCCAGGGTATGGAAGAGTATTGCGGGGTATTCCAGGGTATGGCAGAGTATTGCGGGGTATTCCAGGGTATGGCAGAGTATTGCGGGGTATTCCAGGGTATGGCAGAGTATTGCGGGGTATTCCAGGGTATGGCAGAGTATTGCGGGGTATTCCAGGGTATGGCAGAGTATTGCGGGGTATTCCAGGGTATGGCAGAGTATTGCGGGGTATGGCAGAGTATTGCAGGGGTATTCCAGGGTATGGCAGAGTAATGCAGGGGTATTCCAGGGTATGCAGAGTATTGCAGGGTATGCAGAGTATTGCAGGGGTATTGCGGGGTATGTCATTTGACAGAGCGATCACATGGTAAACGGCCGCGATCAGCGGCCATTTACCGGGATCTGTGATGCGCCGGGTCCTCTGGACCCGGCGGTCACGGATGCTCTCGAGTGCGCGCCCTAGGGGGCGCGCGAGAGCAGAATTCTGGGAGGACGTCCCTGGACGCCCTCCCAGAGTAAAACAACCGCCCTGTAGCCGTCATTTGGCTATGGGCCGGTTGTTAAGTGGTTAAAGCATCCTATGCATTAAGGTGAAAAAACACCTGTCAGTGACCGGCCTCCCCCCCGTTTTACTTACCTGAACCCTGGAACTTGACCCGGCGGGGACGAGCTGTCTCTCTGCTCTCGGCTCTTGATTGGATAGATTGATAGCAGCGCAGCCATTGGCTCCCGCTGCTGTCAATCAAATCCAATGACGCGAGCGCTGGGGGGGGGGGGGGGCGGGGCTGAGTCCTGCATTCCTCTACGCTCTACGGATGCTGAATGCTGTACTTGCCCGCAAGGTAACCCCCTCTGGGAAGCGCTTCTCCAAGGGGGTTATCTGATGCGGGGAGGAGCCGCGAGAGCCGCCGGGGGACCCCAGAGGAGCAGGCTCGGGGCCACTCTGTGCAAAACGAGCTGCACAGTGGAGGTTAGTATGACATGTTGGTTATTATTTTTTTTTTTTTATTATTATTTACTTTTACAATCACTTTAAGGTCACCTTTTTGGCAAATAATGGAGTGTGAATCTTTCTATGCAAACAAACACATGACATTTGAGGCTTTGCGGGTGCTTTTTACAAGACTTAATCTGTATCTAAAATCAAAAGCAAACATGTACTACATTGCGAATCACCAATTCTAGATGTGGAGGCTGCATTTATTTTCTTCAAGTTTTTATCTATTATTTTCTTGATCTGGCGAATGAAACTGCAATTTTTTTTTAACTTCCTCTAACAGACCAAGCTATCAAGCAAAAGTGGCAGTTAGAGGGTTGAGACAAACCATTTACCACTGACAATGATCAGCTTTTATTAACTAATGTAAAGTAAAAAAAAAAAAAAAAAAAGAAACTGCTTAACCACTTGCCTACTGGGCACTTTCACCCCCTTCCTGCCCAGGCCAATGTTAAGCTTTCAGAGCTGTCACACTTTGAATGACAATTGCGCGGTCATGCAACACTGTACCCCTATAACATTTTTATCATTTTTTTTACACAAATATTGCTTTCTTTTGGTGGTATTTGATCACCACTGCGGTTTTTATTTTTTGCGCTATAAACACAAAAAGACTGTCAATTTTGAAAAAAAAAAATATATATATATACTTTTTCCTTTCTGCTATAAAACATATCCAATAGAAAAATGTAAAAAATTAAATTTCTTCATCAATTTAGACCAATATGTATTCTGCTACATATTTTTGGTAAAAAAAATCCCAATAAGTGTATATTGATTGGTTTGCGTAAAAGTTATTGCGCCTACAAACTATGGGATAGATTTATTGACTTTGTATTTTTTCTTTTTAATTTTTTACTAGTAATAGCGGCGATCAGCGACTTATAGCGGGACTGCAATATTGCGGCGGACAAATCGGAACACTCAGTGACACTTTTTGGGGACCAGTGACACTAATACAGTGATCAGTGCTAAAGAAATGCACTGCCACTGTACTAATGACACTGGCAGGGAAGGAGATAACATCGGGGGCGATCAAAGGGTTAAATGTGTTGCCTGGGAGTGCTTGCCAACTGTGTGGGTGATGGACTGACTGGGGGGGAGACAGAGGTCTGTGTTCCTGTTTAGCAGAAACACAAGATCTCCATCTTCCCCTCTGACAGAACGGCCTTGTTTACATAGGCAGACCACCATTCTGCCTCTCTCACGAACGATCGTGGGGTGCCGGCGAACAAGGGGTCTGCTGGCCCCGCTGATTGGCTCCCGCTGTGTCCAATCACGGGGAGATAAGGGAGAAAAGAGGCACGTGACGCAACGCATGAATCAAGTTGATAAAGTTTTTATTTTTTGCTAAATAATCGAAAAAAGACTGAAAATTTTGAAAAAAAAAAGAAATGTTTTTCATAGTTTGTTATAAAATTTAGCAAACACCTAATTTTTCTCCTTCACTCATGTGCGCTGATGAGGCTGCACTGATGGCACTGATGAGGTGGCACTGATGAGGCTGCACTGATAGGCGGTACTGGTAGGTGGCACTGATGGGCACTTATAGGCAGCAATAATAGGAAACACTGATAGGTGGCTCTGGTGGGCACTGATTGGCAGCACTGGGTGGGCAGTGTTGGGTCTGCACTGATAATCAGTGCCGATGTCCCTTTCACACAAGCCGGTTATCGGTTTATGGTTTTGACCAGAATTCCACTTTAAGGCCTCATGCACATGGGCTTATGAAAATAAGCAGCATTTTCTGCCTATAACGTATCAGTACGTATGCAAGTTTATTCACGTATATTGTTTGAGCGTAAATGCATTGTATCGGCCAGAATATTAACCGCTTCAGCCCTGGAAGAATTTACCTCCTTCCTGACCAGAGCTCTTTTTGCGATTCGGCACTGCATCGCTTTAACTGACAATTGCACAGTCATGCGACATTGTACCCAAACAAAATTGATGTTCTTTTTTTCCCCACAAAATAGAGCTTTCTTTTGGTGGTATTTAATCGCCTCTGCGGTTCTGTGTCTTCTGGTCACGATCGCTCGTGGCCGGCGGTCATCGCGACTGTCGGCCACGAGCATTGGCACCCCTGCTGTGCGGCGGGCACGCGCGCGCCGCCTGCTATCCAGACCTCGCGAGATCACGTAGAGTAACATGATTTCGCTCAGGGGAGCCAGCCTGCCGCAGTAAAACTGCTGCGGCTGGTCCGGAAGTGGTAATTTACATACATTAGTGCGTGTTTAGTGCGTGTTTAGATGCACTTATGTATGTTTTTTCTGCTCAAAAGCTCATCTCAGAACACACATTTGGTGTTTTGTTTTTTTTCTGCCCACAAAGGCTCCTCTTCAAATACGCCTGTAAACGTCTATGTGTGTATGGCCACAGGCTAACATAGGGATTTTTTTACAGACATAAAAAAAAAAAATGCCTGTATAAGTGTTGTTTTTGTTGTTTTTTAAAGTGATATTACACTTTTACATTCAAAAAAAATGACAAACATGTCATACTTACTTCCCCTGTGCAATGATTTTGCACAGAACAGACCCTATCCCACCTCTTCTGGTATCCCCCCCCCCCAGGTGGCTCCACCCCCCTGCTGAGTACCCCCCTATCAAGCCGCTTGTCCATAGACACAGACATTAGCGCTTTGCCCAGCCCCCTGCTCCCTTGTCATAAGATTTGATTGACAGCAACAGGAGCCAATGGCTGCCACTGTTTTCAACTTGTCCACTGAGGATGGAGAGAGCGGAGTGAGCCTCTGCACGGTGCTGGATCGGGCTCAGGTAAGTATAAGGAAAGGCTGGGGGGGGATCCTCATTACAAAAGGTTTTTACTTTAATGCAGAGAATGGATTAAGGCATAGCTCCCAACTGTCCCTATATAGTCATATAGTGCTAAGCCCACTTACTGCGACAAAGTACCCCGAATTGTTCACCCGTTCAGGTGCGATTCAGATCCGAATTATTGCCGGAATTTGCATCTGAACCGGACCCAAACACGCATCGGACCCTTTTTCAATCCGGACCTCGGCCGCCCCCCGACATGTGTGAACCGTCTCCACTGAGAGCCGGTCACACTTGTCTGTCATGCGAGTTAGATGTGGGGAAACCCCCTTCCAATTCGCATATGTGTGAACCCAGCCTAAGGCTTTACAACCATTTTAAGCTCCATGTGCATGAGGCCTTAAACAGAGAAAAATAAAACATTAACCACTTTCCTACCGGGCACTTAAACCCCCTTCCTGCCCAGGCCATTTTTCAGCTTTCAGCACCGTCGCACTTTGAATGACAATTGCGCGGTCATGCTACACTGTACCCAAACAAATTTCTTATCATTTTCCTCACACAAATAGAGCTTTCTTTTTTTTTTGTTTAATCAGTTTTTATTAGAGATTAGAAGGTAATATGCATAAGGTACGTTGTACATTATATGGTACAGAGAAGAGTTAAACATATTGATGAGTAAACCTCGTAGTATACATATCAACCATTTAACCAAATGCGTAGGATTATAAGTGCAGAGTGGTATTCAAATATCATCTGTAACCACTGTCGAGGTTCAAGGGCCTCATCACTTACAAACCAGTCAATCTCTGTAACAACTCTTTCATAAACTGGGTCAACATCTTCCCTGTATACTTTTCTTTATTTAAACATAATACGTTGGGAACATAATCAGTAAGTGAAAGAAAGAAGAAGAGAGAAATTAGAGAATAAGAAGAGAGAAAAGAAAAAGGAGGTGGGTGGGGTGTGGTGTGAGCCTGAGGGTGTGTATATTTAAAGGCAAACCAGCAGGACCATATTTTGTTTATTAGGTCCGATTTATTTCTAAGGGAGAAAAGTGAGGTCTTCCATGTAGTACGTATGGTCTACTTCCAGTAGCCATTGGCGTAAAGTAGGTACGATTGGTCGTTTCCAAAAGCAGGGAATTGAGAGCTTTTGCCGCATTGAGATGCGGTTTGATGCATTTCTTATGCCGCGTAGACACACGGTCGGACTTTACGGCAGACTTTGCCCGGCGGACTTTTCGACGTACTTTACGACGGACTTTCTGAATGAACGGACTTGCCTACACACAATCCACCAAAGTGTGTCGAATTCGTACGTGATGACGTACGACCGGACTAAAACAAGGAAGTTCATAGCCAGTAGCCAATAGCTGCCCTAGCGTGGCTTTTTATCCGTCGAACTAGCATACAGACGAGCGGACTTTTCGACCGGACTCGAGTTCGACGGCTAGATTTAAAACATGTTTCAAATCTAGGTCCGTCCAACTTTTGAGCAAACAAAGTCCGCTGGAGCCCACACACGATCGAATTGTCCGATGAAATCCCGTCCGCCGGGCAAAGTCTGCCGTAAAGTCCGCTCGTGTGTACGCGGCATTATATGTTCCCACTGATTTGCCTGTACAATGTAGCAATACAACCCACGGATCATTTGAGATCTCGGATCCTTGGATCTCCTTGGCCCAATGCAATATAGCTAGCCAATATGGGCGGATAAGTGGGCAGAACCACCAGATGTGAGCGTGAGCTGCTCGTTCCCCGCAGCCCCTCCAACAAAGCTGTGATGCTTGAGGAAAGTTTTTGTGGAGGATCACAGGGGTGTAATGCCATCTTGTCAGCAGTTTGTAATTCACCTCCGCCCGTTTTGGAGGCCCCAGAAGAAGTATGCGACATAACGAGGATGGTGGATCTTTGAACTGCTGACAACTCTGTGTGCAAATCTTTTTCCCAATTATTCAGAAAGGTAGGCTCCCTTGTGGGGGTTAGCGTTTGCAGGGCTTGGTAGAAGTGGGATACAGGTTATTCCACTGCTTGGTCCTCAGAGAAAGCGGCTTCTATAGGTGTCAATTCAGAAATGGACCGTATGGGTTTCAGAAGAGAATGAACAAAAGCCGCCAAGCTGGCGGTATCTCCACTCATCTATGGGTGACACATAGAGTTATGTGATTTTTTTCATTTTTATTGGTTGCTTTTCCACATTAGCACTGAAGCTAGTGGTGGATTATAAGTCAGGATATGTCATATATGGTAATGCTGGACGCAGCATTCTAACTACACACCGTAAAAATGTTTGGTGATCCAATAATTTATTCAGTCTTTGTACCTGTACTTCACGGTCAGGGGGACACGATGTGTGAGCATGTGCAGAGCAGGAGGTCACATGACTGATCATAGATAGTATATAAAGGATTAATGAACCGTCCATGTAGCCAATCCCATTTGAAGAAGTCTTTTCGACGAAACATGCCTTGGGCATGGTTACACGGCATTCCATCGCACTGACATTGGACGCCACTGTCTGAGGAGGACTACACTGATCGATCGGATGGCTGGGCCTTAGAAGGTTGGGTGAGAGATACACAAGATCACACTTCAGGTCCGCTGTGACCGCGGTGCACCGTTGGATCACTGATCCTGTTGCTTTCTGTGGATTTTTTTTAAAGGTTTTTATGTTTCAGTTTAAAAGTGAGTGTAACCATGAAGTGTGTTTGGAGTGATTTTAATAAATCTGTCAAAATGGTACCACGCTATGTGCAGCACTTTATTCATTTTTTTCACATATGGAGCTGGCTTGGTTGGAGTCACGGTTCATCACATGTAACCCAGGTGTGGTTCAATTGCTGTTTTGCCGAACACAAGAGTGGGGGGATATACAATCTGGTGAGTGCGCTCTTCAGAGGGAGTGGTGTCTCTATCACGGTGGTGTGGTGGAAGAGTAGAAGATTTTTCACACAAGAAGATTGAAAAACAACTGTTGAGCTTGATCATTCATTTCTTGTCATTTATTATCTATAGTGACACTTTTCACTGGGTGTTAAAAAAAAAATTTTCATGATAAAAATAATTTTTTTTCATGACACTATTATTATTATTTTTATGTATAAGTAGAGGGTCATAGGCATTATGCTGCTCTGACCCATTATTTTACACAATTTATATTAGCGCCGCTGTCTCTATCTGTACACATGTGAGAGGTATAGTTTTGGGATTCTGATCAATTTACGTATTTATTTAAGTTGCAGCTTTTTTCACTGTACACTGTGTATGTACACACATTTTGTATTCATTTACACATCTTTTATACAGCTTTGCACTTTTCTTTGGCGCAGTGGAGTAAGAGAGATTCAGGGGCGGTTTATTTGTATATCTCTTGCTACAAACCATTAAGTGATATTGTAGCCAAGGGAACAATACCCGTTGGGGTGGTTACTTGATGTAATAGAGCTACTGCCCCCAGGTTCCAGGTATGAATCTTGGGATCGATGTTTCCCGGGGGGGAAGTAATTATGACCGGTCAGAGGCAGGAGAGGGGAGTTATATGGCCATTTATTTGCCTTATGCCCCGTACACACAGTCGGACTTTGTTCGGACATTCCGACAACAAAATCCTAGGATTTTTTCCGACGGATGTTGGCTCAAACTTGTCTTGCATACACACGGTCACACAAAGTTGTCGGAAAATCCGATCGTTCTAAACGCGGTGACGTAAAACACATACGTCGGGACTATAAACGGGGCAGTGGCCAATAGCTTTCATCTCTTTATTTATTCTGAGCATGCGTGGCACTTTGTCCGTCGGATTTGTGTACACACGATCGGAATTTCCGACAATGGATTTTGTTGTCGGAAAATTTTATATCCTGCTCTCAAACTTTGTGTGTCGGAAAATCCGATGGAAAATGTGTGATGGAGCCTACACACGGTCGGAATTTCCGACAACAAGGTCCTATCACACATTTTCCGTCGGAAAATCCGACCGTGTGTACGGGGCATAACTCAACGAGTCCCACACCATAAGGGTGGAGCGTGAAAGCAGTGAGGTGGTTAGGGCCAGGGTTCTATATTTCTTATGGATCCATATTTGTGTGAAAAGATCCGAGCCGCTGAGCTCTATTTCCAGGTTCACCCATAGCTTAGAGTCTTTATGGTACTTCCAATCAGAGATTCTACTCAGCACAGTTGCCAAAAAATATCTTTTAAGATCAGGCAGAGCTAAGCCCCCTTCCCGTTTGGGTCTAACGAGGAGGGTCCTAGCAAGCCTGGGTCGTCTTCTGTTCCATACATATTTACCAATCAATGATCTAATTATCGTAAAGAAACCCGCCGGAATTCCAAACGGGATCATTTGGAACATAAACAGCAACCTGGGCAGTATATTCATCTTCACAACTCCAATCCTTCCCATCCATGAATGAGCTATTTGTGACCATTTCTGCAAGTCCAACCTAATCGTGTTCAGTAGGGGCAGGAAGTTAGTGCAAAATAAGGCTGTCGGGTTTGAAGTGAGGTAAATTCCTAAATATTTCATCTTGTGTTCTTGCCAACTAAAGGGAAATGACCGTTTTCAATTGAAGTACAACCTTAAGATAGAAATATTTAATATTTCAGATTTTGTCATATTAATTTTAAAATTGGAAATATCACTAAACGTTGAGAATTCTGACATAAGGCTAGGGAGGGATATCAGGGGTTGTTGTATATAGAACAAGATGTCATCTGCGTATGCAGCATACTTGTGTTCTAGTTCTCCTAGGGCGATCCCATGAATAGAGGGGTTATGTCTCACTGTGGATAGAAAGGGTTCTAACAATAGGGCGAATAAAATGGGCGAAAGAGGGCATCCCTGGCGAGCACCATTATATGTGAAGGGATCGCTGAAAGTGCCGTTTATGCGCAACTGGGTGGTAGGGTAGTTATATAGGGCCGCGATTTGAGTTAATACCCAGGGGGGATAACGTTGCCATGAGATAATCCCAGTCCACCCTATCGAACGCCTTTTCCGCATCCGTTGACAGTAACAGGGTGGGATGGGAAGACCTAAGAACATGGGCCATAAAGGAAAGCGTGCAAAGGGAATTGTCCCTCACCTCCCTGCCTGGGATGAAATCTGTTTGGTCACTGGAGACCCATTGTGGAATCAGGGGGAGAAGTCTGTTCGCAATAGCTTTAGTGTATAATTTGGCATCAATGTTCAACAGCAAAATAGGGGGGTAACTTCCACAATGCTGGGGTCTTTACCCGGTTTAGGAATAACAGTAATATGAGCATGAATAGTTGCAGGTCGGAGGGCACCACCAGCAGAGATCGCAGTGGCGTATTGGGTCAGGCGAGGCAGCAAGATATCTGCGAAGGTTCGGTAATACGTTACTGTAAAGCCGTCAGGGCCAGGTGCTTTGCCATTGGCCATAGCTTTTAGAGCAATGCGTAGCTCTGAGGTGGTGAGCTCCCCATCCAGAGTAGCTAAGGTGTCAGATGACAACTTAGGTAGGTTGGCTCGCTCTAGATAGTCCCTGATAAGCTTATCCTTAGTGTCCTGATCCGTTATAGAGTGTTGAGCATGATACAAGTGTTGGTAGAACGCTCGGAATTCCTTAGCTATAGCTGGAGTATCGTGTACTTAATGAGCTGACAAATTTTTAATTTTTGCTATAAAGGAAGCAGATTTCTTTTGCTGCAATGAATGAGCCAATAGTCTACTTGGCTTATTACCCTATTCATAGAAACGTTGGGCCACTATGCGGGCCTGCTGCTTCTGTTCTATGTGGAAAAGGGAGTTTAGTTCCTCCCTCTTCAAGGTCAAGGTATGGAATATTGCTTGAGATTGTCTAGCCTTATGTTATTGTTCCAATTCTTTAATTTCGCTAAGCAACTTAGATTGTTGAAATGTTCGTTCCCTTTTTTTCCTAGAACCCAATTCTATTCGTTTACCGCGAATATGGGCCTTGTGGGCTTCCCAGAGTATTCCCGGTGATATGTCAGGCTGTGCATTTTCCGAAAAACAGTGGGATAGTTCCTTACCTATTTGTTTTTTATATATATCCTCAGCTATGAGAGTTTCATTAAGCTTCCAGTTTGTGGACTTATGTGGTAAGGCGGGAATTTTAATTTTAAGCAGGATGAGAGCATGTTTGGAGATAGGAGAAGACTCAATAAGAGCGCTCTTGAGTAATGAGAGGTGATGATGGTCAATGAAGAAAAGATCAATTCTAGAATATGTGTGGTGAACTTGGGAAAAGTGGGTATAGTCTCTTGTGCGCGGGTGTATAATCCTCCAAACATTTACTAACTGAGATTCATGTAAACGTTTGCGTATGAACAACAGACGTTTATGTGAGATACTAGATCTGCCTTTGGACGTGTCTAGGGCAGGTTCCAATGGCGTGTTGAAGTCTCCAGCCAGGAGAATACACCCGCACGCAAAGTCTCTCAATTTCTTAAGAGTGGAAGCAATAAAGCCAGCCTGGTCATGATTGGGAGAATATAGACTCGCTAGGGTGCATGGCACGCTACCCAGGTTGCCTCTCAGGAACAGAAAATGCCCATTTGGGTCACTTAACATAGTTTCCATTGTGAACAAGGTACCCCTGTGGAAACCAATGGCCACTCCTTTTGCTTTATGTACGTCTGATAAACTATAGTACCATGTAGGGTACTGCTGGGAAAAGAGTTTTACAGAGGCGGTATGTGTGAGGTGGGTCTCCTGTAGGAAAACAACATCACCCCGCAGGCGATTCAACTCCCTATACAAATTGTGCCTTTTTCCCGGGGCGTGTAGGCCCCGTACATTAAAAGATATTACGTTTACCGTAGCCATGGGAACCAGCAGGTGGCGACCGCGATAACCGTATTGAAGAGGAACTGGACCTGAGGCAGGAGGTGGGAAGACAAGATGGAGGGGGGGAAGTAAAAAGAAAATGGAGAAAATAGAAACAATTAACAACTTGCAGCACGAAGATCAGAGACTGCTCAAGGGAGTGGTCAGCATGTGCACGCATTAGTCTGTAGTGCATGAGAAGGACGCACGTGAGGCCCGACACCCACACACCCGCCGCCTCAAGAAAAGCAGGAGCGTGAGGACATGGGGCCACCCGGCGTCCCTTAAAGGGGGGGGGGTGAGGGATCCCCTGCATCTAGGAACGGGCACCAAGAGTTGGTGTGGGCGTCGTCATGAGGCTCCAGGATCGACACCATATTTGCAAAAGTTAACGCTAATAAAGAGCACTTATTGTAAAATCTTAAACCCAAACATATGGCTAAGAACCTTTAATAAAACACATTAAACCTGGAACATATCAACTGTCCTATGTGACAGCATCGAATCAGTGAAATACTTTAGGGCCCAGATACCAGACTAAAAGACTACCGACTGAGCTCAAGTGAGAGAGTTATACTTGCAGCCACAAAAGTTCCGGCGAGTCCAGATGTAAAGAAAGAGAGGGGCCCGTGCTATCTGGCCTGGGAGTTATTCCAGCTGGGGTGAAGCTCCGGGGGTGGAAGAGCGTTGTTTATGATCCACCCTCTGCCATCTTTGTTTGGAGTTGTTGGGTATGGGTGGTATAACATCCTCCCATCCATGTAGCTCCGGCGTGGATATGCTGACATCCATGCAGAATTTTTCCAATTCCTCAGGGAACCTAAGAACCGCTGTCTTGCCATCTCTGTTCGCAATCAGCGCCGCTGGGAAACCCCATCTATATTTAATGGAAGCAGCGTGCAATTTTTCCGTCAGTAGAGGCAGGGCCCTGCGTTGCTCCAGAGTCTCTCTGGCCAGATCTGGAAAAAATGAAAGTGGTGCGCCGTCAAAGTCCAATGATGTTACATCTCTGGCCTTTTTCATAATGAGTTCTTTCTCCTCATAATAATGGACCCTGCAAATGACATCGCGAGGAACGTCCGAGGAGAGGGTGCGGGGGCGGAGGGCCCTATGAACTCGGTCGATTTTCAAGGGGTGGTCGGTCGGTTGGCCCAGCAGGCCATTAAAGATACCTCGGATGGAGGGGAGAAGATCCTCATCCCCAGTCGCCTCAGACAGGCCTCTGATCCGGATATTATTCCGCCTGTTGCAGTTCTCCTGGTCCTCGATTTTATAAAAGGCCATTCTGTGAGCTATTGTAAGGCTGCGAGTGGAGGCTTGCAGATTTCTAATGGCCACGGCGTGGCGATCCAGACGCTGCTTGGTCTCCTCCACACGCTCCAGCACTTGGGAGAGGTCCGAACGGACAGCGGAGACCTCTTTTTTAATAGCACGTTCGAGGCTCAGCAGCACAGATGCCAACTCTGTTTTGGTAGGTACCCTGTTTCCCCGAAAATAAGACCTAGCGTGATTGTCGATGATGGCTGCAATATAAGCCCTACCCCCCAATTAAGCCCTACCCTGTTTCCCCAAAAATAAGCCCTACCCTGAAAAGAAGACCTACAAGGACTTTAACTAGGGCTTATTTGGGGGGTAGGGCTTATATTGCAGCCATCACCGACAATCACGCTAGGTCTTATTTTCGGGGAAACAGGGTAAGTCACTCACCAAGACCGCGACCCCCGAATGTCTGGATGTGCTCTCCTCGCCTTCCGAGCCGGCGGATGAGGCTGGAGAGCGGTGTCTGTGTTCTGGCTTGTGTCGGGAGGGGGAGCCCGTATCAAAGCTTACTCCACGAGGTGAGCGGCCTAGGCCGTCTATGTCTGCCGAGTCTTCTGGTTCCGCGGCCAGGAAGCATTTTATCGAGCCCACGGGGAATCCTTTTTTAGGCAGGGACTTGCCTGTTCTCTTCCGCATCATTTGCAGATAGATGGTGGCGGAGAAAAGCCGATAAAGTGCTATGTTTGAGGTGTCGGCGCCGGAGCCCGGGAGAGACGCGTCCTCACTGCTGCATGTCAAAACCACGCCCCACAAATAGAGCTTTCTTTTGGCGGTATTTAATCACTGCTGGGTTTTTTATTTTTTACTAAGAAAAGAAAGACCAAAAATTTTGAAAAAAATATTTTTTTTCTCATTAGTTTCTGTCAGTAAATTTTGTAACTAAGTAATTTTTCTCCTTCACTGATGTGCGCTGAGGCGGCACTGATAGGCTGAACTGGTGGGCATTGATTATGTGGCACTAATGAGGTACTGATAGGTGGCACTGATAGGCTGCACGGATAGGCGGTACTGATGGGTGACACTAATGGGCATTGATGGGCAGCACTGATAGGCGGCACTGATAGCCAACACTGACTGGCATCGCTAATGGGCACTGATTGGTGGCACTTGTGGGCAGTGGTGGGCACTGATTGCTGGCACTGGTGGGCACTGATTGCTGGCACTTGTGGGCAATGGTGGGCACTGATTGATGACACTGTTGGCACTATATTGTAATCAGGGCACTGATGATCAGTGGCCTGATTACATGTGTAGATGTCCCCCTGTGTGGAGATGCCGCTGATCAGCTCTCCTCGCCACACACTCTGACAGTGTGAGGCGAGGAACGCCGATTACCGGCATCTCATTGTTTACATGTGGCCGGCTGTGATTGGACACAGCCGATCACATGGTTAAAGAGCTGCGGACGCGGCTCTTCACAGAGATCGGGGACGCATGGATGATGATTAAAAGAGGCACATCTAAGTATGCAGGTATTCGGGGTAAAGCTGTCCACATAGATCGTCCTCCACACCACCGACTCTCACCGCTGTCAGTCTGCAATCGTGACCGGGAAGACTACCCTGCAGTAGAGCGATCTGAAAGCGAGGCTTGAACTGCTCGTGGAGTGCAGAGTGGAAGGGATGACCTTGATGGCAGTGAGGAGGATGGTCTATGTGGACAGCTTTACCCCGGATCCCTGCATTCTTTGATGTCCCTGTTTTAATCATCAATCGTGTGAGTTGCTAAATGTTGTACCTTCATTAAATGTAACCATATTTGTGACATGAAGCTACTTGTATATTCAGACATCGCTTGTATATCAAGTCAAAATTTATTTAAAAATTGAGCTTGTTTTGCAAAACGCTCTCAAACTAAGGTTTTACTGTACTGTGATTCTGTACTTGCCAAATATGCTGCAGAAATCTCCCTCCACTGAGTCTGGCTGCAGCCATTTTAACTGTGGGCAGCTGAAGCTGCTGCCTGTTCACTTCCTGGATTTACACAGACACACAGAGGCACACCTCCAGCTCTGCAGCTGTCCTTGGCCCTCTTATGACTCCCCCCCCCTTGCCTGGCAAACTCCCACCAGAGAGAGCTGTACATGATGTCATAAACCTAGGCTAATGACCAGACAGGAAACAGGAAGTGGGCTGTATAAGGTATTTACTGGCAGGAAGAAAATGTTTTACTATCCAAAGATGAATAAATTACGGAAGTTCCGCTTTAAAATGGAACTTCAGTCATTTTTTCAACTTTCCATCTATTAAATCTTCTGCCCTCGTTGTTGTTGTTTTAACTTTGGATAGTAAAACATTTTTTTTTTCTTCCAGTAAATACGTTATACAGCCCACTTCCTTTTTCTTGTCTGGTAAAAAGCCTAGGCTTATGACACCATGCACAGCTCTCTCTCTGTCACTCTTGTGAGAGTTTGCCAGGAAGGGAGGGGGGATGAGTCATAAGAGGGCCAATGAGAGCTGCAGATGTGCCTCTGTGTAAATCCAGGAAAGTGAACAGGCAGCAGCTTCAGCTGCCCATAATTAAAAATATTGCAGCCAGACTCAGTGGAGGGAGATTTCTGCAGCATATTTGGCAAGTACAGAATCACAGTATATATAAAATAATATGCAAAGTGGTTGGAGGGAAGCTTCAGAATGGCAAAGATGTTTTTATTACAAATTATGTGAGCAGACTGCAGTTCATCTTTAAGTTCTTTACCAGTAAATACATTGTTTAGCCACTAGATGGAGACAGAGATTGTAGGTATAAGGTTGCATTTGTGTAGTATTATGCCATGTTAGCCATCAATTAATGCAGAAACTTTGGAGTTTAAGTGATTGTCATTAGTCGCTTAGGGCCAATTCAAATTTGGGAATCGCACAGAAACGCGCTGTGCATTCATGTGCAATTCACATGCAGTTCTGCGTGGTGCGCTTTCAGCCCAGTCATTCAGTTCAGGCACTACTTTTGGAAACTCACTCCAACTAAGATCTCATGGTATTTCTGTACCATGCGTTCCGGGGCGGGCAAACGCACTACATTTGTGACCTGCGTTTATGGTGTCATTAACCTAATATTGACACCCGTTGCAGATCACAACTACAGTGCATTTTGAATGTGGTGCCGGAAATGCACACCGAACGCGAGTTTGCCGCAATGCATTTTAGTGTGAACCGGTCCTAACTTAAAGTGCCACCAAACTCTGGTTTTAAAAATATAAACTAAGCATGTGTTCTTTACCTAAAAAAAGTCCCTTCTATTGCTCTCAGCCTCCTCCAAATCTCCAAATTCTTATTGTGATCTGACTTCAGATGGTTACATTCTTTTTCCATCATCCCACTGTATATAGGAACGTAGCCACCCTTTCTTACTCGCTCCCAAGATGGACTATGGGATGTGTAGTGTGCCTAGAGCAGTACACATGACCGCAATATACACTGGTCATTCCAGACAAACCAAAGTTATGGAGAAAAGGAGAGGAAGGGAGGATAAATGATAGGATCTCCTCTTGGAGGGGGTGCAGATACCTGTCGGTGCAGATACCTGTCTCAAATGTGACACCGGAGAGGGGGAGGGTTCCGAAAAGCGGAAGTTCCATTTTTGTGTGGAACTCCACTTTAACCCCTTCCCGACCAGCCGCCGAAGTTTTACTGCGGCAGGTTGTCTCCCCTGGGCGAGCCATCGTAGCTATACGTTGGCTCGCCTTTTGACCACTAGGGGGGCGCGCGCCCGCAGCGGGATTCCGGAGCCGATCTGCGCGCGACCGACTGGCACCCGCGATCGCTCCACACAGAGACAGAACATAGATCTGTCCATGTAAACAGACAGGTCTCCGTGCTGTCAATGGTGAGGAGAGCAACCTGTTGTTCATACTAAGTATGAACAACGATCCCTCTCCTCACCCAGGTAGTCCCACCCCCCCTACAGTTAGAATCACTCCCTAGGTAACACAGTTAACCCCTTGATCGTCCCCTACTGTTAACCCCTTCCCTGCCAGTGATATTTACACAGTAATCAGTGCATATTTATAGCACTGATCGCTGTATGAATGCCAGTGGTCCCAAAAATGTATCAAAAGTGTCCGATATGTCTGCCGTAATGTTGCCGTCCCGATAAAAATCGCTGATCACCGCCATTACTAGTAAAAAAATAAATAAATAAATAAGCCTTAAATCTTTCCCCTATTTTGTAGACGCTATAACTTTTGCGCAAACCAATCAATATACGCTTATTGAGATTTTTATTACCAAAAATATATAGAAGAATACGTATTTGCCTAAACTGAGGAAAAAATTAGCTTTTTTTAAAAAAAATTGGGATATTTCGTATATGAAAAAGTACAAAATATTGTTTTTTTTTTTCAAAGTTGTCGATCTTTTTTTGTTTATAGCGCAAAAAATAAAAAACACAGAGGTGATCAAATACCACCAAAAGAAAGCTCTATTTGTGGGAAAAAAAGGACATCAGTTTTGTTTGGGTACAACGTTGCACTACCGCGCAATTGTCAGTTAAAGTGACGCAGTGCCGTATCGCAAAAAATGGCCTGGTCATTGAGCAGCCAAATCTTCCCGGGGCTGAAGTGGTTAAAGTGGTTGTAAACCCTTAGTGCCGGTTCACACTACCGCGACTTGGGAACCGACTTGTCAGACCTCAAGTCGCCCCAAGTCGCTTGACATCTGAAAGTCCATGTAAGTGAATGAGAGCCGTCTATATGTACGCTACTGAAGTCGCTCCGACTTCAGAAAAGGTCCCTGTACTACTTCAAGGCGACTTGTAGGCGACTTGTACCCATTGATTTCAATGTAAGTCGCCTACAAGTCGGATCGTGATCTATACTGAAGCGACTTCACAGGAAGAGAAGATGTTTTTTTCAAGCAAACCCCTCCCTCCCCCAGAGCGGATTGTAGTTTGATTGGCCACTGGAAAGTCGCCTGTCCTGGAGGCGACTTGAAGTCGCCTTGTAAGTCGCCCCAAGTAGCGCTGTGGTGTCGCCCTCAGGTCGTGTCCAGGTCGCCTGGCAAAGTCGCGGCCAGAGTCGTGTTGCCCCTGTGTGAACCGGCACTGACACACCACTTTTACCTACAGGTAAGCCTATAATAAGGCTTACCTGTAGGTACTGGAAATATCTCCTACACCTGCACGGTTTAGGAGATATTTACCATATACGCTTGCGCCAACGTTTTCAGGGTTTACTTCCTCTTTAAAGTGTTTGGAAAGGTTAAAAAAAATATATATATATATTTTTTTTAATCCTAATGCATTCTCTGCAATAAGGTAAAAAAAGACTTTTAATAGTAGCTCCCGCTCCGCCCAAATACTCACCTTAGCCTGATATTGACCCAGCGATGTGCACGACTGCAGCAGCTCCTCTCCCCGGTCTCACAGGCTTGGCTGAAAGCAGCGGGAGCCATTGGTTCCTGCTTATAGGTGTGCACACAGGGTATGCCGAAGGTGCCTTAGGCACACCCTAATCACCCTGTGCGATGCACATCCCCCCTGCTGTACCCCCTGTGGCAGCTGAGGCTACAGAGAAAGGGACTGGGGAATCTCTGTCCTCAGTACCTTTCTCTTCTATTTCACCAAAGCTCCTCAATGGGGCTCCTAAAAATTGTAAAAAGCAAAAAAAACTAAATTTAAAAAAAATATTATACAAAAATAATTAAAAAAATTATATAAAAAAAAAAACAAAACAAAATAATAAAAACAAAAAACTACTGACACCAATCTCATCCCTACTGACACCGTCCTTTGCTCTACTGTGCACGTGTGTTTGAACTTTGGGGGGCACACCCTAATGCAATAGGCTGCGCACACCTATGTTCCTGCTGCTGTCAGTAAAAACCTGTGAGCAGAGAGCTGGGCAAAGCCCGGCAGTGTGTCTGAATAGATACAAACAGCCCGGCTCGGGATCAAGTATGCACAAGTATCCCCTTGGCTTTCTATGGGGGGCACTTGGCAGGGGGGGGACCAGGAGCCCTGGCAGGGGATACCGAAAGAGGAGGATCGAGGCTGCTCTGTTCAAAACCAGTACACAGAGTGGGTAAGTAAGCTCAGCCTGTGAGGAGGGCAGCAACGGAGCAGGCGGGCACAGCTGGGGATGTGGAAGAGGCGGGCACAGCTGGGGAGGTGGAAGAGGCGGGCACAGCTGGGTAGGCAGAAGAGGGCAGGGGTGGTGGAGCTGGGGTGGTGGAGGAGGCAGAGCTGGGGAAGTGGAGGAGGCGGGCACAGCTGGGGAGGCGGGCACAGCGGAGGAGGCGGCACAGCTGGGGAGGCAGAAAACAGCTGGGGAGGCGGGCACAGCTGGGGAGGCGGGCACAGCTGGGGAGGCAGAGGAGGCGGCACAGCTGGAGAGGTGGAGGAGGCGGGCACAGCTGGGGAGGCGGAGAAGGTGGCAAACAGCTGGGGAGGCGGAGGAGGTGGCACAGCTGGGGAGGCGGAGAAGGCGGGCACAGCTGGGGAGGCGGAGAAGGCGGGCACAGCTGGGGAGGCGGAGAAGGCAGGGGAGGCGGGCACAGCTGGGGAGGCAGAGGAGGCGGCAGAGCTGGGGAGGCAGGAACAGCTGGCGAGGTGGAGGAGGCGGGCACCATGTCTCTTAATGTAGCTTCTGAGTTCCGTGAGTCAATATCAAAATGCCCTGCTGGGTGGGGGTCAGTGTGGAGTCGCTTCGCCTCCAGGATTGAAAGAACTGAAATGTTCTGTGTGTTAGATGTTGGTGTTAGATGATGGTGGACGTCCTCCAGCCAGGAAATGAGGCGGGTTCTATCTCACCTGCTGCAGCCTCTGATGCACATTGTGAGAGGAGTCTGTACAACTGTGCAAGACTGAAGGGAAGGCTGCAGATCACATTTAAATAATTATTTTGTGATGGAAAACATTTGCTTACCTAAACAGTAATAAAGTACACGGATGTTTTGAAACGCAAATCGCTGTTAGAGAAATAAAGCGTCAGAATAAATCATACAGCTGGCTGAATCGTGCCGCAGTCAATTCCTTCTCCAAATTCTGCATCTTCAAGCAAGGTGCTCCCAGGACAGATTGGAGGATTATAATTTCTACATTATAGATTGTTTGTGTGCAATTTATAAAGCTGTTGGGAGGATGAAGGGGGGGGGGAGGGGGGGTCACACCTGCTCATTCTTGAAATTCTGGCAGCTGTGATTGTGTATAATTTGATCTCCGCCAATCTGGGAAACCTTCACACTGCTTACCATACAATGATTACATCTTCATCGTTCTACAAGTCTGGAACATTTGTGTCCAATCATTGGAAACTGTTTCCTGTTATTGCAGGAGAGAAAAGAACAAGTGGAGTCTGTCTGTGTGTCTGTCTGTCCTCAAAATTTTTGGGGAGGGGGGAAACAAACTGAAAAAAAAAAAAAAAAAACAACATCAATTGCAGCCACTGTGCCCATCAAACGCAGCTACTGTGCCCATCAAACGCAGCCACTGTGCCCATCAAGCGCAGCCACTGTGCCCATCAAACGCAGCTACTGTGCCCATCAAACGCAGCTACTGTGTCCATCAAACGCAGTTACTGTGCCCATCAAGCGCAGCCACTGTGCCCATCAAACGCAGCCACTGTGCCCATCAAACGCAACCACTGTGCCCATCAAACGCAGCCACTGTGCCCATCAAACGCAGCCACTGTGCCCATCAAACACAGCCACTGTGCCCATCAAACGCAGCCAGTGTGCCCATCAAGCGCAACCACTGTGCCCGTCAAGCGCAGCCACTGTGCCAATCAATTGCTGCCAGTGTGCCCATCAATTTCCGCCAGTGTGCCCCATCAAATGCTGCCAGTGTGCAGCACCCGGCACTTACCTGTCTCGCAGCAGGTCAGCGGTGGCGTCCTGCACGCTCCTCGATGTCTTCTTCCGTCCTCTTTATCAGGCGTCCAATCACAGCGCCTGACATTTCAGCCAACCAGGTGACAGGTAACAGACCCAAGCACCTGATTGGCTGAGAGGCGGTTCAGTGTTAACACACAGCTGAGTGAACAGCGAACGCACAGCATTGCACCCGCTGTTCACCTTTTTGGGCGCCTATTAGAGCCTAATGCCCCGTACACACGGTCGGATTTTCCGATGGAAAATGTCTGATCGGAGCGTGTTGTCGGAAATTCCGACCGTGTGTAGGCTCCATCGGACATTTTTGTATCGGATTTTCCGACACACAAAGTTGGAGAGCAGGAGATAAAATTTTCCGACAACAAAACCCGTTGTCGGAAATTCCGATCGTGTGTACACAAATCCGACGGACAAAGTGCCACGCATGCTCAGAATAAATAAAGAGATGAAAGCTATTGGCCACTGCCCCGTTTATAGTCCCGACGTACGTGTTTTACGTCACCGCGTTCAGAATGATCGGATTTTCCGACAACTTTGTGTGACCGTGTGTATGCAAGACAAGTTTGAGCCAACATCCGTTGGAAAAAATCCTAGGATTTTGTTGTCGGAATGTCCGAACAAAGTCCGACCGTGTGTACGCCCTATAAGGCTTTTAACAGGTGCTTCCAAAAAAAAAAAAAAGACCCCCGCCGCTGTAATTCAGGTGCCTGAAGCCCGAAAAGGGGCCGGGCACCTTAATAGGGGGTGTCAGCGGCGACCATAGATAGATTCATGCAATGCATGAATCCTTCTATGGTGATAGAGCGGCGCCAGGAGAGAGGGGGCGGCGCTCCTGCGCCCTTTATGGACGCACCGCCACTGTTAGAATATCTATTTATCATCAGTGTCTCTCTCTCTATTTATTATTATACGGGATTTATATAGTGCCAACAGTTTGCACAGTGCTTTACAACATGAGGGCAGACAGTACAGTTACAATATAATTAATTACAGGAGGAATCAGAGGGCCCTGCTCGTTAGAGCTCACAATCTAGATCACCAGTATCTATCTTATTAGAAAGGACACCATGTTCCCACATATGTAGGGTGTGGGACTCAGGGAGTATCGATTATGAGCAAAGAAAACACTTTTTTCTCATTTCTCCAGATTCTGGTATTCCTGGATTGGGCTCCGTAGTTCTGAGGTTTTGAAGTGTCTTGGCATGGAAGAAATCTCAGACCCAGTGTCCAGGTAATGCTGAAGACCAGCAGGGTGGTGTGAGTTCAGGTGCACACAGCCCTTATAATAAAAGGTTTGGGCATAGCTCGGGGCTCCCGTTAGGAGACAGGTGTGCTCCATCCAGAAGAGAGGTCTGCTCTGTCAAGGCCCGAGGGGACAGGTGCGCTCCACCTGAAAGCCAGGAGGTATCAGGCTTGGAGACAGCAGGGCTTCAGATGTTCTCCTATTGGGAGGCCAGGACATGGGCTTGTGCAGCAGGGTGCTGTAACTAAATGCTGAGAGCCAGGAGAACCTAGGGAGCGCAGGGGAGCTGGGGTAGATGGTCTAGGGGATCAGTCAAAAGCCAAAGGCCAAGGTTTTAGGCCTGAGCAGCAGCGATGATAAAGAGAGCCGAGTGGCTCTCTACTATTTTGGTTTTCTGCTTTTGATGGTGAAAATCCCTGAATGGGAAACCTGAAGGACTTTTGCTTTTCCTTTTAATAAAAGTGGGCCAACAAACCCTAAAACCACATTATGGACTGGCGTGACTCCCTAAAATTGCTATTACCACTGTATGGTAAATTAGATTTTATATTCTCTATTAGACCATTCTAATGGATTTCTGTTTCGATCTTCTCTTATCACTCTTTTTATTTTAAGTTTAGATGAAGGAGAGGTTTTGAGCCCTCAAAGCGCATTGGCTTTCTCCTCTGACCTCTAGTCATGTGCAATAAAGACTCACTGCACTCACATTCATTTTATGGTGCTTCCATCCTTTCTACATTAAATTATTACTACCGTATATACTCGAGTATAAGTCGTTCCGAGTATAAGTCGAGGCCCTAATTTACCACAAAAAAAATGGGAAAAACTTAGTGACCCGAGTATAAGACGAGGGTGAGAAATGCACAGCTACTGTAAGTGGAAAAGAGGGTCAACAATGCCCATTTGCAGCATCACTGTGCCCATTTGCATGCCTCACTGTGCCCATTTGCAGCCATAGGTCCCCTGAACTTCAAACTCGGTAGTTAAGGGTTCCTAGATGCCCCCTAGCTGCAGCCAAAATTTGGGGTCTCTGAACCCAAAGGGTCCCGAAATGACATTGCTGCAGATGGACACAGTTGACCGAATTTGGGGCCCCGTATCTTGGGGCCACTTAGTGCTAGGAACTAGGAAATTCGGTGTGCAAACCCAGTGCAACTAGCAGCATAAAATTTCTAAAGCTGGGGTTTCTAGCACCAAGTGGCCCCGAGATACAGGGCCCCAAAAATCAGTTCAGAAAATGTCAAGCACTTTTCTGCAGCAGAGAATGACATTTTCCGTATCTCAGGGCCACTTGGTGCTAGGAACCCCAGCTTTGGATATGTCATGGTACCAGTTCCACTGGGTTTGCACACCGCATTTGGTGTTCCTAGCACGAAGTGACCCTGAGATATGGGGCCCCAAAGTCGGTTCAGAAAATGTCAAGCACTTCTGCAGCAGAGAATGACATTTTCCGAACCGACTTTGGGGCCCCGTATCTCGGGGCCACTTAGTGCTAGGAACTTCAGCTTTGGATATGACATGGAACCAGTTGCACTGGGTTTGCACACAAAATTTGGGGTTCCTAGCACCAAGTGGCCCTGAGATACGGGGCCCCAAAGTCGGTTCGGAAAATGACATTTTTTGCTGCAGAAAAGTGCTTGACTCAAGTATAAGTCGAGGGGGGCACTTTCAGCACAAAAAAATGTGCTGAAAAATTCGACTTATACTCGAGTATATACGGTACATCAAAATTTTTACCTGGAAGAGATATTTCCAAGTCAGCCGTAACCACACAGTGAAATGAGATTTAGAGAAGTTGATAGTAAATATATCCCGGGAACTGTGAGTAGATGATGGTGTAGAGCAGGAATTTGCAATTAGCGGACCTCCAGCTGTTCCAGAACTACAAGTCCCATGAGGCATAGCAAGACTCTGACAGCCACAAGCATGACACCCAGAGGCATGATGGGACTTGTAGTTTTGCAACAGCTGGAGGTCCGCTAATTGCATATCCCTGGTGTAGAGGGGTGGTGTGTGGAGGCATAGTACTCTCCGTCTGGCTGGGAGCCATGTGCTGCCAATCACTCTAGCCTATGGTAGGAGATGGGTGTGGGGTGGCATAGCTCCAAAGGGTGACAAGGCTGAAGTGATCTCACTGCAGCACATAAAGTGTTGTCACCTTTATTGAATGAAGGGAACCATCAAGGGTTCTGTTGGCAGAATGACCAGTTAAAATGACTATTTAACAGGGGGGGATTTTGCAAAACAAACTGCCTTCTTGGTAAGGGCATCCTGGCTAAAATATCTTATAACTTTAGAACATAGTTTCTAGACAAGAACAGGAGTCCTGGAGCTCCAACTTGTGCTCTGTGTTGCTATTGGGATTTCTGAGTGGGCTGATAGAAGCTAAAATTGTCAAAGTTGATTTGGGGACCCCGTTACCATTTTATTCCTCCCGCAGAAAGGGTCGTAGTTATTCCTGAAATTGCTTTTGCCTTATGTTATGTGTCCAGTTTAGTTTTCTTGACAACCCATTGCGCTGATTTATATAAGGTTGACCTTCAAGAGCTTTTTAAAGAAAACACTGAACCAATCAGAGGAGCTTCTTCCTCCAGAGGGTTTCTCGTCCTTCCCGACAGTCGTGCATTGACAGATGAGCATAGCCTAAAAACCAGAACACAATTAACCTTCCGTTCCCATACAAATGATGTGTTTCTACTGCTTCAGGCAGAAGAGAGGAACCATTGTATGTTAAGATAACCAGAGCCGACGAGTACGTGTACAGCAAAGCACCAGCACACAGGGACCCAGAGATAAAAATATGGGCTGCCCATGTTCCAGGTGTCATCATATAAAACAGAACAGCTTTGGACTAACTCAAGCCAACAATAACCCTGTCCAAGTAATGTGTCCTGTTATTTCCTACATCATGAATTAAAATTCAAGGGATCCAGTCTGTAAAATTTTCTGCCAGCAGAGGCTTGAATCTCGTGTCCCCACCAGAGTGCCCCCTTACATTAGGTGTCCCCACCAGCAGTGGCGGTTGGTGGTATATTTGGGGGTCGTCAAACAATGCACCCACAGCCACCTCCACCCGGTTGGTCGGGTCACCCGCACCCCCCCCCCCACCCCTGTGGGTTGGTCGGTTGGGTCCACATACAACCACCACAACCATTGGTTGGTCGATGAGTCCAGTACTTACCCGCAGGCAACGCTTCCCTCTGGGCAACGGCTTCGTCCCCTGTGTCCTCCACGTCTCCTCCTTTGTCCTCGTCGTGGTCCAATAGGATCACTTGTCGCTTTGGCTAATTGGGAAACGAGTCTCAGGACCCGCTTCCTGATTGACGGGGTGGAGATTCAGTGTGACAATAGCGAATATTCATTCGCTATTATCACACAACGGGGTGGGCTCAGAGCGCAGTGCTCTGCACCCCAAGCTCACACTTTTTTAAGCCCCCTCCCCATTGGAATCCATGCATCCGGCGCATGAATGTAGATCATGGTGCCGGACGCAAGGATAAAGGGGCAACGCCACTGTGACCCTAATGGACGGACCGCCCCTGCCCACCAGAAGGCCCCCTTACATCAGGTGTCCCCACCATATTGCCCCCTTACATCAGACTGCCCCCTTACAAGTTTCCCCATCAGAGCGCCCCCTTACATCAGGTATCTCCAGAGGAGTGCCCCCTGACATCAAGTGTCTCCACCAGACTGCCCCCTTACATCAGGTATCTCTACCAGTCTGCCCCCTTACACCAGGTGTCCCCATCAAAGTGCCCCCTTACATTAGGTGTCTCCACAAGAGTGCCCCCTTACATCAGGTGTCCCCATCAGACTGCCCCCTTACATCAGGTGTCTCCACCAGTGCCCCCTTACAACAGATGTCCCTATTAGACTGCACCCTTACAACAAGTGTCCCCATCAGAGCACCCCCTTACATCAGGTATCTCCATAAGAGTGCCCCCTGACATCAGGTGTCTCCACCAGAGTGCCCCCTTACAACAGATGTCCCTATTAGACTGCACCCTTACAACAAGTGTCCCCATCAGAGCACCCCCTTACATCAGGTATCTCCATAAGAGTGCCCCCTGACATCAGGTGTCTCCACCAGAGTGCCCCCTTACATCAGGTCTCTCTACCAGACTGCCCCCTTACACCAGGTGTCCCCATCAAAGTGCCCCCTTACATCAGGTGTCCCCATCAGAGTGCTCCCTTACATCAGGTGTCCCCATCAGACTGCCCCTTACAACAAGTGTCCCCATCAGAGCGCCCCCTTACATCAGGTATCTCCAGAAGAGTGCCCCCTACATCAGGTCTCTCTACCAAAGCCCCCCCTTACATCCATAGTTCCCCCCTACATCAAGTGTCCCCATCAGAATGCCCCCTTACAACAGGTGACCCCATCAGAGTGCCCCCTTACAACAGGTGTCTCTACCAGAGTGCCCCCTTACATCAGGTGTCCCCATCAGATTGCCCCCTTACATCAGGTGTCCCTATTAGAATGTCCCTATCCAGGGGCGGCCCCTCTATCCACGCCACTCCCCCTATATGGTTAATGGATAGATTTATGCATAGCACAAAACTATCGATGGCCACCACGGCCACCCCCTATTCATGTATCCGGCCCCTTTCAGGATGCCCGGCGTGTGAATTACAGTGGCGTTTTTCTTTTGAAGCACCTGATTAGAGCCATAGGCTCTAATAGGCTTTAAAATAGGGTGGACTCATGGCGCAGAGCATTGCGCTCGGTGCCCACCCAGATGTTTTAAAAAAGCAAATGAATATTCACTTTCTAACACTGAATCGTCTCTCCGCCAATCAGGAAGCGTGGGTCTGTTACCCGTTTCCTGATTGGCTGAAAGGTCAGGCGATCCTTTTGGACGCCTAAGAGGAGGGGAGGAGACGCATGGCGGAAGCCGCCATGACCTAAGAAGGGAAGAGGACACAGGAGAAGCTGGCAGATGCCCGCCGCAGCCTGTTCCCCTGCCTGATGATCCCCGATGTGCCTGCCGATCCTCACCGCAGATAGGGTAAGTGCCAGTGGACTGGCAGACAGGGGGGGGGGTGGTTGTTTGCCGCCCCCCCCAAACAAAAAACCACCAGCCGCCACTGTCTCCATCAAAGTATCTCTTTACTTCAAGTGCCCCCGTACATCAGGTGTCCCCATCAGAGTGTATCTTTTAGCACTAAGCTGGCAGAAGCCGGGCGGTGGAGCAGGCTGCAGGTTTGGAAGGAGGAAGTTCTACTTCCATTCACCTGTGATGCTGGGGGTGGAGCATGCATATGATGTCATTGTTGTTAGGATGCCAGCAGTCCTAACAACCAATCACTGCAGAGGAGGGGGAGAAACTGTGCTGCGGCTGGCGGTCCGCATAGAACTGTGACTCGGTCTAGGTCTGTGGTCCCTACATCTGTAAAATCTAAATTGCAGACAAACGGGTAAACACACAGATAACATTCACATATTGGAGCTGTTTTATCTGACAAAAGATTTGTTTTTCTATCCATCCAGTTCTAAGATCTGCACAGCTCTGCCACAAAGCACAGCCCTGTCTAGCAGGGCAGGAGACCTGAGTTTTTTGCTGCAGCTAAGTAACACTTACAGGTCTGGTTCTTCCCCAGGCTGTGACTGGGCAGTGAACGAGAAGCAGCAGACTGATGGAAAAATCTCCAAATGGCATCAAATTACAGATTAGACATTCTTATAATATGTCAAAAAAAGTTAGATTTTATTTCCATCATTTACACTTTCAAAATTACAGAAAACAAAAAAATGGCGTCTGCAAAAGTTTGGGCACCCTGCAGAATTTATAGCATGCACTGCCCCCTTTGCAAAGCTGAGACCTGCCAGTGTCATGGATTGTTCTCAATCATCGTCTGGGAAGACCAGGTGATGTCAACCTCAAAGGTTTTAAATGGCTAGACTCATCTGACCTTGCCCCCAACAATCAGCACCGTGGGTTCTTCTAAGCAGTTGTCTAGAAAACTGAAACTGAAAATAGTTGACGCTCACAAAGCTGGAGAAGGCTATAAGAAATAGCAAAGCGTTTTCAGATGTCAATATCCTCTGTTGGGAATGTAATTAAGAAATGGCAGTCATCAGGAACAGTGGAAGTTAAAGCAAGATCTGGAAGACCAAGATCTTGGTTTCGTTATGCACATTAATACACATTTTTACCTGTGGTGCCCAAACATTCAATCCCCACTGTGTGTGTGTATATATATATATATATAAATCATTGTTTTTATTTTTTAATTATTGAATTTTTTTTTTTAATTGTATTTTTTTGAAACATTGTATTTTTTTTTAACCTTATCTTTTTCGAATAACTACTTTTTTAATCTTATTTTTTTTAATCACTATTCTTTGAATAATATTTGTTTTTAATCACTGTATTTTTTGAATATTTTTTTTTATCACTGTATTTTTTTTTTTTTTTACACATTGTGCTTTTTTTTTTTTTTTCAATGGCTATATACACTATCTTATTAAAAGTATTGGGACACCTGCCTTTTACACGCACATGAACTTTAATGTCATCCCAGTCTTAGTCCGTAGGGTTCAATATTGAGTTGGCCCACCCTTTGCAGCTATAACAGCTTCAACTCTTCAACTGTGAGCCAAGGCCTGGCTCACAGTTTCCACTCTAATTCATCCCAAAGGTGTTCTATCGGGTTGAGGTCAGGACTCTGTGCAGACCAGACAAGTTCCTCCAACCCAAACTCGCTCATCCATGTCTTTATGGACCTTGC